>CAXAMN010028027.1:3108865-3123621 GCA_963970005.1 Durusdinium trenchii
CGATGTGGCCTCCAACCTAGAAGCGATGTGGCCTCCAACCTAGAAGCAATATCACGAAAGCTAGCTGTAGCTAGCTGGAGTCTGTCTTGCTTTAGCAAGGAGGGTGGGAGCCCAGGACCTGAGTGCTGTTACCTGATATATCAGGACTATACCCCCCCCCCTCGCGGGGTTCAACTCCACCCTTCTCCTCCTCGGTACCTGCTGCTGCTGCTTGGTCGCTGCTGCTGCTGCTGGCATCTCATCTGCGCGCGCCTGGCTCTTGGCTGCTTGCTGGTTGCTGCTGCTTGCTGCTTGCATGCTTGGTGCTGCTGGATGCTCTTGGCTGCTTGCTGGTTGCTGCTGCTTGCTGCTTGCATGCTTGCTGCTTCTGGATGCTGGCTGCCTGCTGCTTGTTGTCTGCTCCGTTTTGCTGCTGTTGCTGTTTGGGGTTGTTGGCTGCTGTTGGTGCTGAAGAAAGCCTATTCGTTGGAATCGAGAGTAGTTGCCTTCCCTCTGAGTCGTGAAACGATGCTACTTTCATTATATCCTTAAGAAGCTTGTACAGGCATGTACCCACCCCACAACCCCCAAGAGTACAAATCAGAATGCACTATCCGCTATCCATGCAGATCAAAAGATGATACTTACTACACACACATGAATGACAGAACCCAGTAAAATGTTTGAGCGGGCTGTTTGCTTCACTCATGGTAGTCCGCGTTCCATGTTCGAGCGACAAGGAGCATGCTCAAGCGTTGCGACGGAGTCTTCGGTCGCTGACACATGTTCGCATGCAACCCCTAGATGTCAATCATGCACACCGCTGCTGGCTGCATCGTCAGCATTTTTTGGTGGAAAAAACATGTATATCAGATATATATGTCTTTCCACGTCGCCCTTCTACAATTAACTCAGGCAGCACCTATATGTGCTATTGTTCGAGACCAAATGTTGGGGCACGAAAGACTCTAAGGAAGGCTCACTCTTTCCCTGCTGCTCCTGCTGCTGCTGCTGCTGGTGCTTGGTAGCTGGTGGTGCTGCTGCTTGGTAGCTGCTGCTGCTGCTGCTGCTGCTTGGTAGCTGGTGGTGCTGCTTGCTGCTGCTGCTGCTGCTGCTGCTGCTTGGTAGCTGCTGCTGCTGCTGCTGCTGCTTAGTAGCTGCTGCTGCTTGGTAGCTGCTGCTGCTTGGTAGCTGCTACTGCTCCTGCTGCTGCTTGGTAGCTGATGCTGCTGTTGCTTGGTAGCTGCTGCTGCTGCTTGGTAGCTGCTGCTGCTGTTGCTTGGTAGCTGTTGCTGCTGCTGCTTGGTAGCTGCTGCTGCTGCTGCTGCTGCTTGGTAGCTGCTGCTGCTGCTGCTGCTGCTGCTTGGTAGCTGGTGCTGCTGCTTGCTAGCTACTCCTGCTGCTGCTTCTGCTGCTGCTAGGTAGCTTCTGCTTGCTGCCGCTGCCGCTGCTGGTTACAGTTATTGTTGTTGTGGCTGTTGCTGCTGCTGCGGTTGCTGGGGTGGTTGTGTGTTGCCATGTGTTGGCGGTATTGGGGTCGTATTGGGGGGGGCGCTGTTGGCACTCTCCTTTTCCCTTGGCCATGGCATGTTGCGATTCCCGGCCAGGCTTTTGCTGCCTAAAGAGCCCCAGCGTTGTTTCTTTGCCTAGCTTTCGCCACCCCCCTCTGGGCCACAAGTGGCCTCCAACCTAGAAGCAATATGGCCTCCAACCTAGAAGTGATGTGGCCTATGACCTAGAAGCGGTGTGGCCAGCGCATCACTTTGCCAGGTTGGAGATCAGATCTTTTTGAACGCGGACACCATCTACACCATTCCACGCCCACAGGAGTCTTTATCTCATTCCGGGGTCCACTCCTGACCTGATGCCATGTATTCCCAGCGAAGGCTTTGAGAAGCGACGGCCTCCACCCTAATAGCGATGGCCTCCACCCTAATAGCGATGGCCTCCACCCTAGAAGCGATAGTAGTGATTGCCTCCAACCTAGAAGTGATGGGCTCCCGTAAAAATCCTGTTTGGTCAAGCACTTCTGCTTGCGAGGACAATGAATATTCCATGGCCGCGCAAGGTGGCATCGCCATCTCACTGTCTAGCGCTTGGTGTCTTTCTCGTCATGTCTCATCCAACAAATGGCACCCGAACACAATCTATTTTGGACTGAGTCCAAGATTCCGCATTTTGTATTGAGTCGATTGTTTTGCTCAAGGATCCGCATATAAATGCCAATCTCTAGGCCAAGTGTAGGCTTCCAACCCTGGATCTTGTGGAGAGATCTGTGGGTTTTCGTTGTGAGACCACTCATTTGGCATTTGATTTGCACTTCTTGTCAAGTCTTCTAGGTGTTGCCCAGTTCACATGGAGCCATGATCCATTTAAAGGTTGCTTTTGGCCCGTTGGCCAAAGGATCACTGCAAAGAAACATCTCAGAACCGAGAAGTTGCCTCAATCTCCAGCTCTCTTCCTTGTGATACATTTGAGAAGACTGTAGTCCATGAAGGGCGTGTCTGGATTTGCTGATTTGTCATGCTGAGAGTGAACAACACTTATGGCGAGTGAGATTGAGATCGACGGCTTTCCGCCACCCTGGATGCTATCCATCTCTTTATCGCTTTAGGGCCCTGAAGAAGGGCATGTGCGAGCAACTACTTTCGACCTACGACAACATCCAAGGGGTAAATGCTTGAGGAGAAGCCCAAGTTCACTCTAGTCCAGACGCGTGCCAACCACTGCGTAGAATGAGAAAGCCCATAAAAGAGTGGTCGCCTTGCTGTGGTCGCATCTCCTAGTTGTATCCCCTGTGGTCGGGTCTGGCGCACTCGAGGCCCGATCCTTTGGAGCAGCCGGTCGTCATCATCACCGGGCAAACAGAGGCTAAGAGGGCACATCATCCCTGTTTGCATCGCTTGTGGATCCAAAAGGCCACGAGACCAATCCCCTTTTAGAATCTCTCATGTGCTCTTCCATCGAATGAGAGATTTGTAAGAAAGGGACCCCCGCTTCGCCATTTTGTATTTTTGGACTGTTTTTTTTTGGGGGTTGCTCACATCCTCTTGTGCACCACGAGTTCCCACTCATTTGAGGCCAACTCTCCTCTGCACAATATTTCACGAGCTCTGAGGCTCTGCCTTTATAATAGTCAGCTCTAGAGATCCACTTGCTTTCATTTTTCTTTCATTTGCTTTGAGCTTTGTGGGTGGGGTTGAGGGCCTGAATTTTGTAAATATGGATCCAGATTATTGTTATGCCTCCAAAAACTTGATTTTTGGGCGCAATATTAAACACATTTGATCGTTGTTTTTCTTGGCGAGCTTGCATTGTATAGTACAGACCTCTAAATTATGCACTAAACCTTGTATTACTGTTTGAATGTATACTGAAGTTTCTTCTATTCTCTTTAGTCCAATGTTTTAGGACAAAGTCTGTTGATTCGACCATTTGATTCAACTTTCTCGACGTCCACCCGTGAGTGATCCATCCAGCGCAATGCGGTGAGCCCTGTTCTCCTGGTGCAGATCGACGAGTGCAGCCCGTTGCAGCTCTACGCCACAGACAGTTACTTCCTGGGCGGCAAAGCCTCCTACAGGCTGGCTGGACATGGATGTTCTTGGAGAAAAAAAAGAACCAATGCTGGAGGATGGCACTCATGCAAGATTCATCGACTTAAGGCCTGTGCTGCCGGGTGTTTTAATAGCACTGGGGCTTTGCAAGCCCCTCACCATATTGTGCTGAGTTAAAGCCGAAACATGGTTGGACTTCGTTGGCACAGGTCAGGAGTTTTCCAAGTAGTTGGCACAAAAGGGGTCAGGATGCTTGCCGAGACAAGAACGGTTTGTGTCAGGTGGGAGCTGTTGGGCTACACAGATCTCACCAACAATCCGGCCGGAAGGATCTACAACCGCCCCCCATGGCATGTTTTCTCTGCGACGTTGGACCATGATATTTGCAGTGCTTGAGTTTACCAGTGTCTTGTCCTTCTTCCGTGGTTTGTCTTGGTTTACAAAGACTTTTTCATCCTGTTAGGGACTTTGAGGAGCTCTTCCGACGTGTTTCTCCTTTCGACGCGCCAGAAACAAAGCTGGAGCTCTTCCGCTTCGTGCTGCAAAATGCCACCGATGTTTTGGCCTCGAACCCTTTTCGCTGCCCGCTTCCGCTTCCCCCTGCCTTGATTCAGTAGAGACGAGACTAGCACCGGGGGGGGGGGGGTAGGCCGCGAAGAGGTAGAAAGAGGTAGTTAGCTACGGGAGAGGTAGCTACTAGCTACTTAAGCTATTAGCATGGACGCAGGATAGCTCACGCTTCTTCAAGGAAGCTTCCCCCGCCTGAGATTCCTTGAAGAAGTGCTCGCACTAATGAATTGGTTCCTAGATTCTGTGAAATGAAACAAGCCTAATGATTCTTTGGAGGCCATTGCTATTAGGTAAAGTTGTGTTCTCTTTGCCCCGCGCTGCTGCGCCGAGTTCAATGAAGGGAAGGTGGAAAGTCCCCCAGACTATTTGGAAGAAGCCGTGCTCTTCACCATCAATCTAACGGCCTGGCAGCCCGGCATCATCTCTTTAAACAAGACCAGAAGCACAAATAGATGATCATGACATATCATGACTGATTCAATGATTGATCACCTCGATACCCGTGTCGTGTTTCTATTCTACAAGCCTAGTCCACCAGTTATGTCCCTTGTGTGCATATCCATTCCCCTGTCAGGTCACCAGTCGATGGGGCCTCTCTCAGAGCGAGTTGGCCGGGACCCCTAGAAATGCCGGAACTCCTTTGACCACCCGGAAGCTCAATCCTTACTCTTGAAAGTGGTAAGACAATGGTTAAATGAACCATGAAGAACCACCGGATGCGTCTCCGAAATGCATTTGATTCCTAATTTGTCCAAAACGAATCCGATCTCTTCTTGGGGACTCTACACTGACTCTGCCACCCTGCGCCGACCTGCGCCAGGTTGATATCACCAAGTTGGACTTCCCGGCACCGATGGTCAGTATCTTGGGACCCAAAGAGCTCTTGGTAAATCGTGCCTCGGATGCACAGGGCGACACCGCGGTCTGCGCGACACGCGGCTGGCGCGAGTTTCCTTTGTGAGGCATCGGATTCTTGTTTGTATCCTTTTGTTGGCAATTTGGGCACTGCTTTGCCTCCTGTGCGGCACAGTGCCCATGTCCAATTCTTGCAGCAACAACCCACTTTTGCTTAGTTGAGGAGAATAGATCAGAGTCATACCTACACACACACTCAGGATAAAAGTATGTACGAACTGACTGCGGTTTGCCACACGCCAACCTAAGGGAAAAGCGGCCTAAGAGAACAGGTGTGGGCCGGGTAGGATAACCTCCAGAGGCCAAAATTCCCGGTGCTTCACCAGAGAATGTGGGCGTTTTTTGTTGGCAGTGATTCCACAAACTCTGTCACTGCCCCCTGCAAAGTGACTTTCAAAAAACCAAAAGGTAACCTGTCACTCCATGGTGTACAGGCACACGTAGTCAGAAGGCTGTCTTAGGGAAGGTACTCGTAGGATCCAAAACACCATAGAATAGATGGCGGTAGAAGTTGTGGTGGAACAGCACAGTAGAGCCGTGTTTGATAGTTGCCTTGGGTGCAGCAGCAGTAAGTGCGAGCCGCGTAGAGCCAGCCAAGTTCTAGTTCAGATAGAGACTAGAGCGGTGAAGTGGTGAGCCAAATCAGGAAGCACAACGTGTTGAACTACATCAATTACAGATTTGGCTAATTTGATGAAAACATGGTGAGCTCATAGAGGTAGTTGAGCCAGCAGGTGGTTTTGCCGTCTGAAGGGACCTGGAGGTATGTCCTCAGTGAAACTAGACTAGTGACTTACATATTTCGTAGCCAGTGTTGAGCCGCCGTGCCCCGGAGTTGGTAGAGCAAACTAGTTGGCTTTTGGGCGACATTGATCGTGCAAACTCCAAGGCACAGAGCAAGTGTCGCTGTTGGCCAATGGTGTTCCTTCGGAGTGTTGGGAGGCCCAGTCAAGCCCGTCAAAGCACTGACAGAAGGCAAAACAAAAGATTTTTAAAAATGTTTCAATCTTTCAAAACTTTTTTTTTAATTTCTTCTTCTCTCTTCTTTTTCTTCTCTCTTTTTGCACGACGGGGCAAGACGTCCAGTTCAGACTTGTTTGAACCGCGAAAGACTGGCCAGTCATCTGCAAGACTAAGGGCCATGGACATCACGATCCGGCAAGTTCAAAAGAACGAACGTGTAACGTGTAACGTGCGTGTTTTTTTTTTAAGTCTTGGCCATCAATTTTGCAACAACATCTCTCAACATGGATTTTTCCCTTGCGGAAAGTGACACGGCTCCTTTTTCCCGGCAGGTAACAAGAAGCTACTAGGGGCTCCTGGCCTTACTAGGAGCGATCGGACGCTACTAGGAACCACACACTTTCGGTCCGATTCTCGGGCTCTCAGGTCAAACAGTGTCCAGACAGTTGGGCTATCGTTGGTTGGAGACCACCGGCCAACTGGTACGCCCGACAAACGCTTTGGTGCCGTGCCGAACGTCTTTTGCTGTTCGCTGAAATGCCAACCTCTCACCGGGCTATCATTGAAAGAACCAATTGTTTAATGAAATGGCACTTGCTACCATCTCCTTCAACCAGAAAGGGCTATGAACTTGGCACTCGCAACATAGGGGGAACTGCATGTCAGCAGCGATGTTTGTTCCAAATGTTATAGTGAGAGCTCCGCGTGACCGTGATCCTTTTGTCATTTGCTTGTCGACTTTGCGTAAGAACGGACCAATGCAGCCTTGGAAATCTGATTTATACCAAATTCTTAAGAATGATGATAACATATTTTTGTATGTATAAAATTTTGATCTAGGAAGAAGGAAGCAACAAGAGAAAACGTAACAAAACAAACCATCAACCAAAACAAGTGCCCATCGCCTTTCGCCTTGAAGGATTTGTCGTCCATGCCAGACATTGCTGGGGAGTCCCAGAGATGAGACTTCGAACGAGGTCGCCAAAAATCAGCGCTCGACTTTTCGATAGAGACCTCCGGAGTTCACAAATATAAATGCAGCCCACGCTTTTCTTTTCCTTCTTGTTTGTTGCTTTTGAAAATCGAAGGATCTTTTGTTGGCAAAGACGCTGGAGAAAGCCCTACTTGGTCAGTAGATCTTTCTTCACCTTTTTTTTTGATTACTTCATTGGCTCATCACAGGATCAGCATTTTTTGTGATTCCGCACTGAGGTTTACACCACCAGGTCTTTGGTGATTCTGCCCTTCGTTCTGGAACCCATTGGCTCCGGAGCTGATCTGCGAAAACCTCAGGGACGTCTGAGAGGCTGAAGCAGGCTGAAGGGACGCTACTAGTAGCTCCTGGCCTTACTACTAGGAGCAAGAGGACGCTACTAGGAACAAACAGGGCATCGCTACTAGGAGCAAGGACGCCACTAGAAGTTGTTGAAGAACGCACATGATAACATTGCTTTTTGGCAGATACAGTGTGTTAGGAAGAAAGTAAAATGAAGGGAAAACGAGAAAGGTCCAGAGGTTTAAGGTCTCCTAAAAAATCGAACGAAATGAACCACGCGAAGAACCTGAGCCTTTCTGTGGTCCAGGTAGTACCTTTCGGTAGTACAGTACCTTTCGTGGTACCACTGGCCACAAAAGCTTGCTTAAACTTATACTTCCATAGCCTTTGTGGCCTAAGCTGCCCGCCCCCCTCCCCACCACAAAAAGAATGACATGATACACAAAACCCTCCATGAATGAGTTTGACTCCTTGGATGTCGAGCTCTTTTTAGGAACATTTACAACTTCACGGTGGAGACCTTTGCCATCAACAACCCCAACAATGCCGCATATGCCTCGGTCACTGTCAAGGCTCGAGTGAGGTCGAATGATGTCATGCGTTCCAAACAGTTTTGCCTAGAAAGGTTGCATTGTAGGGTGAACCTAGTACCAATGGCCTCAAACCTAAGAGCAATGGCCTCCAACCTAGTAGCGAACTTGTTTTTGGGGGATTGGGGGTTAGTGAGGCTGATGAGGGTGATGCAAGTGTGTGGTTTTCACAGACATTACACAGAGGAGTGCTCTGGTGATATGTTTTTCGTCACCGTTGTTTCGCTAGTCATGATACTATCCGGCCGCAAGGTGCGGCGATCTCCAGTCTTCGCCTACTTGGCCACGGAGGAGATTGTCATGGATGTAGCATTTCGATTGGCTTTGTACTTGCTTTACCCTGTGTTACTAGTAGCTTCTTGTTCCTAGTAGCGATGGGCTCCAACCTACTTGCGATGGCCTCCACCCAGTAGCTTCTTGTTACTGCACAAATTATCCAATCTTTCATCCGATCCTTGAGTTCCTTGAGTCTTTCCCATTTTTCAGATCAGTACTCCTCGGCACCAAGCAGTATGTTAACCATGCCGTTACCAAGCAGCTTTCAAGCATTTTCAAATTCAAGTGATCTGCGAATTGGTGGACTAGGAACAAGAAGCTACTAGGGGCTCCTGGCCTTACACTAGGAGCAAGGACGCTACTAGGGGCTCCTGGCATCGCTACTAGGAACAAGAAGCTACTAGGGGCTGCTGAGTCGATTCGATAACGTGAGCGGAGCCTGCGAGGATCGTCTCATGACGCGTGGTGACATTCTGGTCCTGGATGCTCGGGAGAGTCAGGAGAGATATTGGCAGTCACCGCTTCTTGGAAGAGTCGTTTGTGCGTGCAATTTCCACAAATTCACTCTTTCAATATTTGTCTGAATGAGTTGAGTTGCTTGGTGGCAGTAAATCTTGTGGCCAGGATCCGGACTACCCGACCAATCCAGGAATGACCTTTGTGGGAACCTTCCAGTGGTGGTGTTTGACTCCGCCGGGACACCAAGAAAGTCCAACCTCAAACGAGCAACGAGCTCTCCCGACCGCTGAGCCACAGCACAGCTGCCATACATGGCGCGGACTCGGAATCGGTTGGAGGGAACGCGGAGGACGCGGAGGACGCGGTTCGCTTTGCCGCCCTTCGCTGCAGGGAGCGTTTGCCATGCTTTGGAAGCGACTCGACGGGCCTGATTCCACCTTTGGCCACTTGGCACGATCGACGGGCCTTCGGGGTCGTAGAGTTTCTGGCTTTTCACCTTTAAGAGCACCTAATGTTGACTCTTGATTAATAACCCCCCCCGGGTCCCCCCCTATCAACAATTGAGACTCCAGAACAATATGATAGAAAAACAATCAATTGATAAATAAATAAGGAATCCTTAGCTAGCTACCTCTGGAGCTACTCTGGCAAAACTAAAATGAAAGGAATCATTACTTAGCTATCTCTGTCAATACTAAAAATGAAAGGAATCATGTCGTAGCTATCTCTGGCAATACTAAAAATGAAAGGAATCATGTCTTAGCTATCTCTGGCAATACTAAAAATGAAAAGAATCTGACTTTCAGGAAATAAGGGAATGATTAAGCAACACATTTTTTGGAGCCTGAAATCTCCAGACATTATTCTAGGGCCCCCCCCCTAAATCCGGGCGCCGGCCACGCGCCCGTGTCCTTGCCGGAGGCCTTCGGTTGGTAACCGAAGGTTATAGATGCTCGCCCCCCCTGCCGCCGACCCTCGGGACCACTGACGCCCCTGTAATTTACAGTGTATCGTGTGTGTGTGTGAGGTATAAAAAACACTGTGTTTTACAGGGTTTTGGGCCCCTCGGCGGCCGAGAATTTCATCTTGGCGATGTTAAAAAACGTATATAGGTTTTTTCAGGGTTTTTGCTTTGCGGGAAGGAAAAAATCGTAAAAAGTTGTCTCGGAAGATTTTTTCAACATAAATTGCCTAACATATCCTCAACATTATCCCCAACATATGCCCAACATAGCCTCCAAGATGGCTCAACATAGGGCCAACATAGGCCAACATGGGGCCAACATAGGCCCAACATAGGCCCAACCTAGGCCAACATAGGCCAACATAGGCCTAACATAGGCCAACATAGGCCCAACATAGGCTCAACATGGGCTCCAGATGTGCCCAACATAGACCACATAGCCCCACTTGGCCCAACCTAGGGCCAAGATGCGCACCAGATAGCTTAACTTTGCTCAATATAGGGCCCCCGTCCCCGACGCGGACCAATTTCCGGCACCACCAGGGCCCAGTGTATGCCCCCGATAGCTTAACGTGCACCCGACCCAGCCCTACACAGACCCAAGTGGGCCGGCGCCCGGCTGTTAGGCGTAAGCCTTTAAATAAAGTCAGAAGCTGCTTGCTGGACTACCCCCTTTGCTTGAATGATTTTTTTGTTTTTTCAATACTTTTGAATGAGGGATGTTGTAAAGAAAGTGTGCAATGACTTTTGGAAACCTTTGGAAAGCTTAAAGACTAAAGAGCTTAGGTAAGTAAAGCAAATCAAAAGGAACAGAAAAGGAATGAATACACATTTACTTAAAGCAACATATTTTTTAAGCTTGAAATCTCTAGAAAGCAGCTTGCTGGACTACCCCCTTTGCTTGAATGATTTTTTTTGTGTGTTCAATACTTTTGAATAAGGGATGTTGTAAAGAAAGTGTGCAATGACTTTTGGAAACGTTTGGAAAGCTTAAAGACTAAAGAGCTTAGGTAAGTAAAGCAAAGCAAAAGGAACAGAAAGGGAATGAATACAAGTTTACTTAAAGCAACATATTTTTTAAGCCTGAAATCTCTAGACATTATTCTAGGGCCCCCCCCTAAATAAAGTCAGAAAGCTGCTTGCTGGACTACCCCCTTTGCTTGAGTGATTTTTATGTTTTTTCAATACTTTTGAATACGGGATTTTGTAAAGAAAGTGTGCAATGACTTTTGGAAACTTTTGGAAAGCTTAAAGACTAAAGAGCTTAGGTAAGTAAAACACATCAAAAGGGAAAAAACTATAACAAAACAAAAATCCCACTACAACTACCCCTCCAACAAAAAAATCATTATTCTGGGGGCATTTATTAATCTGTGCAGGAAAAAAAACGTCAATATTCTGGGGTACTTTATTAATCCAAGGACAACATTAGCAGCGTCCTTGCTCCTAGTAGCGATGCTCTTTGTTACTAGTAGCTTCTTGTTCCTAGTAGTAAGGCCAGGAGCCCCTAGTAGCTTCTTGCTCCTAGTAGCGATGCCAGGAGCCCCTAGTAGCGATGCCCTTGCTCTTAGTAGCGTCCTTCCTGTCTGTTTATTTTTTTCAGAGTCTTCAGAGTTCTCTCCTTTTGTATTGAGAGAGCAGAAACACGGCTCGACTGCAAGGAGACGTGCATCACTGACTTTGATTCAAGGTGGGCATTGTGTTGGCTGGTTTAAGCTCGTGTTGACGCCAAGGATATGTTGTCCTTCTGAACAAGCTCTCTTCAGAAACTGTTTCACGTCGCCAGAGGTTGGTAATATCATATCCTCTGATATTCGGCCGAAGCTGATGCCCTTGATGTGAAAGCATGCACTTGTTGCAGGATTGTGCAGGGAGGAAAGACTTTCAGCACCCCGCTCTTCGACAATGGCCTCTACTGCCGTTGGGTGCCTTCCGGGAATGAGGGTTGGTCACACGGCCAAATTCTTCTCTTATAAAATTTAAAGTTTAAGTGAATACAAAGACTCGAAAGAAGATGACTCTTACAACTGTTAGGGCCGTTAGGGTTTACGGGTGTTCAGAAGTGAACGTCGCAGTCATCTAAGTAAATGGTGTTGGAGGCTGCCAGAGTGCCTGCATTTGATCATTCTCCGGCTTTGAGCTTCGATCAGCTGGTTAGGCACGTGGAGTTCTCATGGTCTCCACAGTGAACTTCACCCAGGGTGAATACATCTTCGAGGTGCCGAGTCTGATGAGATCATGACTTTTGATTTCACTTTCAGCCTTCAACCTACTAGCGATGGCCTCCAACCTAAGGCAGAGCGAGAAGCTCTTGAGAGTGTCATTCACCTGAAGTGTGTCGTGAAGCAATGTTAGAAGCCATGAATGCTTCGTGACACAAATATCTCCAAAGTGACAATTTGTTATCCCGGTGCCTTTTTCCAAATGTGTTTGACAAAAAGGCTTCCAACGAAACTTCTCTGGTCTTCCCTTTTCCTCAGACGAATTGGGCTTCGGTGGTTGCCTTCGAGGTGATGGCACGCTCCGCTGATGGTCGAGACTCAATAAAGGACAGGCCTTTCGCCCTGGTGGTTCCTTCGTTCGCTGACGCGGCCTTGCTCCTCGTAGCGATGCCCTTTGTTCCTGGTAGCTTCCTTGCTACTAGTAGCGATGCACCTTGTTACTAGTAGCTTCTTGTTCCTAGTAGTAAGGCCAGGAGCCCCTAGTAGCGTCCTTGTTCCTAGTAGCGATGCCAGGAGCCCCGTTCGTAGCGTTCTTGTTACTCAGGATGTTCGGATCACCATCACCGAACTGCCACGGGCTCGGTCGCCGTTGAATCGTGAGCCTTTTGATTGCGCAGTTTGAGTCTCCAACGACCATCCGTTTAATCCGTTTATAGCTCTAAGTGCTAACATCACAATTACTAATTACCCTGGACCTGAACAATGCAAGACACTGTTTTTTTCTCCGTGGACCTTTTTTGTGATTGCTTCACTCTTGCTTGACACCAAGGGTTGTACCGCAAATCCGCCTCACGATTGACAACCCACGGCCCAAGTATCCAGTCACCTCAGAGGTGGGGCCGATGCTGTTGGGAAGATTTGACGATCTCTTTTTCCGGGACAAATGCCGGGACAATTGCGCGAGTTCGAGTCACGTTCTCTCTGTATTCCATCACAAGCCGGTGGCACGTGGCCACAATACTAGTAGCTTCTTGTTACTAGTAGTGATGGCCTCCAACCTAATAGCGATGGCCTCCACTCTAGTAGCTTCTTGTTACTACTAGTAGGGTTTTGCAAGTTCCATCACAAGGATGTGGCACGTGGCCATAAGTTTTCTTTCAAAGCTTGGTGTGGAAAATGAGATCGGTCGTCGGACAAGTGAGCGACTGCCCTTCTCAGATCAGCATCTCCGGGACGGTGGAGTCGGAGTTGGACCCCACTGTGGCTTTGGAATTCTCCTGGCGTGTTGGGGCACCAAATTTAGGGGAGCTGACGCGCATGATGAAGGTCGCAGTGGTCCGCAGTTTAAAAAGCAAGGAGAGCTGGGTGCTTCTTGTCACTAGAACCTGATAGCCAGGCCTCCACCAAGTAGCTTCTCGCTTCTAAGCATATTTCCGAGTGGGAAAGGATGGAACGTTTCTCATGTGAAGGCAGTGCAAAGGTGTTGAACCAGATGATTCTGTCTTGTTGCTTTCGTCGGCAATTAGGTCCTCGTCTTCTCTTCCAATCCGCTATACGACGGCGACAGAGCCCGAGAAGCAGAGAGTGACAATGACCCGACAACTGTCTACTTGGTGGATAGGTGGGCAACGGGCGGTGATGGGAGTGAGGGGTGGGGTCGGTGGTGTCCGGCTTGGAACTCGGAGTGCTTTTTGCTTCGCTCTTCCTCTTCTCCTTTTCGAAGGCATGTCTCTTCCTAAAATTTGCTTTGATGCGTTTGATGCCCGCTTTGAGCTTCGAAAGAAAGCAGTGTGAAGCCATGGAGAGCATGTTGAGGCAAAATACATTGCTTTTCTCTGTGTAGATTGATGGGTGCTCCGCAACACAAAGCTTTGCAGGATGGTCTACATTGACCAAACTGACGTCTACGACATCACCAACGCATCGCGTTTCTTCACCAGGCAGATCGTTGCACACTTGTTTGATCTTTTTGCTTGATTTGGTAGATATGAAGTTTGGAGCAATCTGCGTGTTGGGTCGAGTCTTTTGTTCTGATGTGCACGAATTTGCCTTGGCAGGCCAGATTCTCCCAACATGATCATCAAGGCGGCCCAGTCGCACGGTAGGTCCAAAGTTGATTTTCCATGATTTTCCACGTAATCAGCTGCGGATCGCCAGGGCAATGTGCTACAGGAATCCACCATCTACAAGAACTGACCTCAGAGACGTATTGAATACGGAAGACATGTGAAAAGACGCCATGGAATTCTCTTTGCAAAGAAGCCACCATCCATCCTTCGACCTCGTCGAAAGCTTCCGGTTGAGGATTCGCCTGGTGATGGATGTTGGAGGTGGCCTGGTGCAGGGATATACAGATGCAGACACCTCAGATGCCCCGCGAAGTTGAAGTTTGCATCCAAGGAGTGTTGGATTCTTTTTTTGGGATGATGCGCAGTGAGCGCAGCAGTTCTTTTCGAACGATGTGAACGATTTTCCTCCTGTCTTCGCTGAATGGTCCAGTATCGCCCCGTGGCGTCCACAAGCTGCTTAGGTCAGTTTGGAGACTGCCGGCCTTCCACCCCGCAGTGGTACTTTGCTGTGTGTTCCATTGAATGCCACCATGGATACCCGAAGGCTCGTCTTTCTTCTGTCTGAACCTTTTGGTTTGGCATAATCAAGTGCCGTCTGACCGAGCCATCTGCCCTCAGGGTGATTTCAGCTCCAGACTGGGTGGCGAATCTTGGTCCTAGTAACGGGAGAGGCCATCGCTAGTAGGTTGACGGTTGGAGGCCATCGCTATTGGGTTGGAGGCCGTCGGTAGCAGGTTGCTTGTTGGTCTCAATGCGTTCTGCTCTTTTGCGAGAAATGTTGGATTCAAGCATTAGAAACAAGTGCATCGCTACTAGTAACAGGTGCCTTGCTAGTAGCAACAGGAAGCTATTAGAAACAAGAAGCTACTAGGAACAAGCGCATCGCTACTAGTAACAAGTGCCTTACTTGTAGTAACAAAAAGCTATTCGAAACAAGAAGCTACTAGGAACAAGTGCATCGCTTCTAGTAACAAGT
>CAXAMN010028027.1:3145287-3163625 GCA_963970005.1 Durusdinium trenchii
ACCCTATTAGTGATGGCCTCCACCCTACTAGCGATGGCCTCCACCCTACTAGCGATGGCCTCCACCCTAAGACCTAAGACCTATGGCCTCCACCCTAGTAGTGATGGCCTCCAACCTACTAGCCGGCCTCCACCCTAGTAGCGATGGCCTCCACCCTAAGACCCATGGCCTCCACCCTAGTAGTGATGGCCTCCACCCTACTAGCGATGGCCTCCACCCTAAGACCCATGGCCTCCAACCTACTAGCCATGGCCTCCACCCTAGTAGCGATGGCCTCCACCCTAGTAGCGATGGCCTCTGAAATACTCAAGAATAGATAAAGGGCATTTTAGTCCTTTGGAGCACAACACCGTGGTCGTGCTTCAAGAGATTTGTGACTGTGAGCATTGGCACGTTGCTTTGCGCAAGTGGGTGCAAGTAGCTGTATCTTTTTTGTATTTCCATGCGTAAAGGATAACCAGCTTGCTTAAAGCTTGGCCGTCTGCAGGTTTATTGCCAGCGGAGTGCTTTCTGCCTTGGTTGCCAGGGCCCGAAAGGAAATCACGACAGAACCACACTGCGAATACGTCGTGGTCACACCAGAAAGCATTTTCTTGGCCTTTTGCAGTGTTCTTCATTTTCGGCATGCTTGTTGTTTGGGAGGCCTTTCCGCTCTTCTGTGCAGTGACTTTCATGTTTCAGACCCGGCCCACACCGGCCAACAGCTTAGAGCGGAAGTCGGTGAACCTTCGTCGCCAGCCGTCGAGGGTTGGTGACCTCGGTGCGATTTCGAGGCCAAGAAGCGCTTGGTGAAGAAATCGGCCAATGCTGACCAGATGGACACCATTGCCAAGGCAGGGCTCAACACTCGGATCGTGGACTGTGAAATCATTGTACAGTCACTGGCTACTAGTAACAAGAAGCTACTAGGTTGGAGGCCATTGCCACTAGTAGCAAGAAGCTACTAGTAACAAGTTCATTCAGCGATCGACTTGTGCCAGGTGCGCCAAGAGATCGAGAGCAAGTCCTCCTTGGCACCACCGCCAGGTCTCGAGTCGTCGTGCGAAGCGAAAAAGAAGAACATGACAAGACAAGAACAAGAAACTTCCTAGTATATAGCTTCTTGTTTCTAATAGCTTCTTGTTACTACTAGTAAGGCACTTGTTACTAGAAGCGATGCACCTGTTCCTAGTAGCGAAAAACAACATGACAAGACAAGAACTTCAGTGCGTTCACATGAAGTCACTGAACCAAAATTCACGAAGTGGATGGGTCGCTTGCACAGCGCTGCGCAGCTGTGGAAGGCTATTTGAACCTGCCAGCCCTTCCACCTCCTTCAAGTGTGGTAGGAGGAGAACTGTCAGATGTGATGCAAAAGTCCGGCACCAGCGGGAGAGTGAGAACCCCATCTCAATGAAGCCACCATCTCCAGGAACAACTTTGCTTTCGTTGCCGCCGCCCATGCAGCTTGGAATTCAAGAGAACAGGTGTGTCAAGGCAACTGACTACTGCAGTTGCTGCATGCAATAGGTTCATATTTTGTTTTCCATCAACCACGACCGGTCGCAACCAGTCACAGCATTCGCATTTCCTTTCTCTGAGGATGGCCTTGCCTGCACCGGGAATGAGCCACTTGGCCCATCTTGGCCCATCACGATGTGAGATTCTGTGAAGCTCGCTGTGCTCTCAGGCCAGTTTGCGCCTGGTGTGCCAGGGCCTTGGAGCCTTAGGGCGGGAAGTCGCTACGAAAATAAAGAAGATCAGTTAGTCAGGCCCCTTTGAAGGCAGTCTGACCTTCTTTGTTTGTTCCTCTCTTTTTGTGGATCCCTCATCATTCTTTTGTATTCTTCCCTTTTTTCCCCATCGACAGACCACATTGACGCATCGCATCGACACATGCTCTGCACAATGCCACCTGAGGAGCGGTCCCGGGATGCTGCCGATGCTCAAGGTACGTTTTCGTTGCAAGTGGTAAGAAGCATAACATGGGTGGTGGTACTGAGAAGTTTCTGGAGAAGCCCGAAGAAATGGCTTGCTGTCTAAACATCGGCTTCAGCTGAAGGAAGGGAGCCAAAACGTATCCGTAACGCCGTAACATCTACGCTGAGCTCAAAAGGTGTGTATCGGTGGGGTCCCCCCAGCGAGAAATCCCCTAACGCGGCCTTGCTCCTCCTTGTTCATGTGCACATGACTAGGCACCATTTAGGGCATCGCAATGACCGGTACTGTGATGGGACCTCTGAATTCAGTAACACGCGAGAAATCGGAGGCAAACGTGATCCTCTGGAAAGTGCTAAGAGATGCCGTGGAGTACCCCTTGCTGCATAGCACAACTGCTAGTTCCAGATGCCAAATGGTCTATCGCTGACTCCGGGTTGTCATGAGGTTGTCATGGATTGCAACTGACCATCACCAAAAGTTTGCTTTCTTCATGTCCTTTGTCGTACCGATTGCCTGCTGATGCCTAGATAATCTAGATAGGTTGTCATTACAGATGTTCTGCATCATTTCTTGCACCCTGTATCACCCTGTGAGTCACAAGGAAATTGGATCCGCCCGTTCGTTTGCATAAGCTTATCGGTTGGCACAGCATCAACATTCCACAACTGCCTCAGTTATGGAACTCTTGCAACACATGCCTGGTTCGACATGTCAAGCGCCCAATCGACGGAGGCGGGCACTCCCATGGGCGCGCTCCCGCCACCTCCAAAGTACAGCCAGCCACCGCGACTTGGATTCCAAAATCTCAGCTTTCAGCTTTCAAAGCAAAAGCTAACACTGAAACAACATGAAACAGAAGAGAACACACTGAAGCCAGCTAAACGAAATCACAGTGTCATCATTTTTTTGTACTTGCTTCTTGCACGAGACACATGCTCAGGGGCCAACTCCCTGGTTTGCCGGGGATGCCGGGCATGCCGGGCCTGCCGGGCTTGCCGCCTTTGCCCACGCTTAAGGCGCGACCTTTGGGACGGTCTGGTCAAAGCAGGTCTCTTGGAGTGTATTCTTTTTTCTTTTTCTTTTAGACCTTTAGAATCCTTTAGACCTTTTCTATTTTCCCTTCCTTCCTGTCCTTTTTTTGGTTTGACGGTTTCCATTCGTCCGGTCTATTGTTTCCCCAAAGACCAGGAAGCCCCCAATTATTTGCAAAACCGTTTGTGTCCACACAGCCCGAGGCCGCGAACCCAGCACTGGGTGCTTTGCCACCACCTCCGAAGTATCCGCCACCACCTGAGCTTTCGAGTCACCAGCAACTTGGTTCGGCATCAAATGAACTCAACGAAGCTTTTCCGAGCCTTTTTGACACCGAAGAACCATTCGGACCATTGTGATCCATTGTGTCTTTCACGCCTTTTGTGACCTTGAAAGACAGACCTTGAGGCGTGCTCGCAGCAACAGCTCGGGACCAGCGGGATGACCCAGCATTTGTTTTGACCAAGTTCGACCGCTAGTGCGGGTCTGACAGAGGCAGCCGGTGATGAGCAGTTGTGATGGGTCCAGAACCACTTCATGCACATCAGCTGGTGACACTAGCGGCAGAACTTATTCGATATTGATTCCAGGCCATACCCGTCTCAAAGCAGTTGGTGTGACTGCTTAGCTGCTACGAAATCAAACAAAACAAGTGTATGATGAAATGAGCTGTGTCCGTCACTTCGGATTGTCCAGTTTTTCCCACTGAGGCGGCGCTGAACGCACCACCTCCACCACCCTTGGGTGGCCGTACCATGCCCGGAACCCAGCGTTCAAGCAAAGCTGGAAGAACGGCTAAGACGGCCAAGAAACACTTGCTGGAGTGGCTGGAGTGAGCATTTGTCCTTCACCTGCCTTTCCAAAGGGTTCACCGGTTCAACACGATTCAAAACCTCATCTTGGCGGTGCGATGCTCGATCGGCTGTGAAACAACGTTGATCCGGCCTCAAATGGCTCGGACATGTCGGCGTGGAGCCATGTTTTCGTGAATAAAGTAATGTTCAGCAACTACTCTGCGTTCAGCAACTAGGTTTCAGCAACTATTTTGTTAGTTTCAGCTGCGGTTCAGCAACTCCCAGTTTCCGAAACCAACCTTTTAGTTTCCGAACACCACCCTGACCTGCAGGTCTAATCCTTCGATCCAAAGTGCCCTCCGGGCAGCTGGCGAAGGCGCACTCGCCATTCGAACCCGACACCCGACACCTAGGAGCGCAAAGTAGGACGCTATGAACAAAGGGCATCGCTACTAGGAGCAAGGACGCTACTAGGGGCTCCTGGCCCTACTACTAGCAACAAGGACGCTACTAGTAGCAAAGGGCATCGCTACTAGGAGCAAGGAATGCTTGGGAACACAGATTCCATGCCTTCACGGAACCGGGGGACGACCTCTTGGGGTGTTCATTCTTGTGACTTGAGTCAGCTGGCGTCATTTTGATAGGTCGAAGGTGGTGAAAGTTTGCCGCAAGAATGCTGGATAACAAACAAAGGAGAAGCTGTTGCGCTAATACCTTTGAGTTCGAGGTCGCTGCTATTTCAGGTTTTTCACACTTCGAAAGCCACATATTTTAAAACTCTGCTTTCAATGGTAGTGGTGTTGGCTGGATTATAGTGGATCATGGTGTCCTGTGCGAACCAATGCAACAGTCAAGTGCATTCTGGAGAACTTTTGCACTTCTGAAGCTAGGGCGCTAAGGCGTTTGGCTTTTGAAGAGCGCTCATTCTGTTTTGTCCTTTTGTTCCACGGAGAAGTGCAAGAGTTACATGGAATTCAGGCAAGACTCGATACCAGGTTCAGTTCGAAATGGACATGGAATGTCTGTTTTCTTTTCTCTTCTTTGCACATTTGGTCAGACATGCCTTATCCTCTCTCGGACAACCCCCCCCAAAAAGAGATGAGCGCTGACATGTCAGAGTTTTGCCACGAACAGGTCATCAGGTCATCATCATATCATCAGTGACAATGTGTGTAGCTTTCGAAGAGAACACGGCAATGCCAGGCGGTAACCGGCGGTGTAGTTTCCGCTGTGTTGCCAGGTGCAGCATTGCCTCCACCCCCCACTGGTACTGATCGACAAGAGCCAAAGCCGCAAATTCCGGGATTGGTCACTGAAGCTTCTCACCAGGCAGGAGACAAGCTGTGGGAGCTGAGTCTTTCAATGCTCTCGGTACGCATGCGTTTCATGGCGAAAGTTTCGTGGACCGTCCACCATGGTGGCCCATGACATTCGGATTGAACCCTGAAATTCTACAAAAAGAACTATATACACTGACTTGACCCCAACTGCCATACAAGCATCCGACAGAATAGCCAAGTGCTTCTTAAAGATTTCTGGGCGTATCTTGGGTGTATTGGCGTGCCTGTCGAGGCAGCACCGCCAGATGACGTCGACGAAGCTGAAGAGGTGCGGAAGGTATCCAAGCCGACTGAGCCACAAGTTGAGAGGGCTTTTAACAGCTTTAACCTAATTTTCATTAATTTTCCCCAGACAATTTACTGAGGTTCTCTCTTATGAACAGCTGGCCACAGTGTGTGCTTGTTTTGGTTGTCGTCCTGTTGTCTTCCTGATGTCCTCCTGTCACAACTTTTCCAGCTGTGTAATCTTTTTGTCCTTTGCTGTCCTTCTTGCCCTCCTGTTCCTGCACCAGTACATGCTCTGGCTGCAGTTGCAAGCCGGGGTTTGGTGTTGCCGTTTATTCTTTTGGCGTCCTGTTGCAGCTTGTCAAGCAGGTTGACTAGCTGGCCTTCCATTTCACCTCCCATGACGCTTTCGACGTGGCTTTTCCGTCCTTGAGAGAACGTCAGAAGGGTCCCAACTCCCAGAGTAGACTTTCGATGACCAGTGGCTCGAGAAACAGCGAAGCAGAATGAAGCATCTTTGAACGGAGGTGAGGGATCCTCGCACTCCGTGCCAAAGCGTGTCTTGATGCAGTCAGTTAGCCGCTCATCATGCTGCAGTCATACCGTGTTCTAAGGGCACCAGGCTGCAAGGCCGAGGATATTGCTGCAGGCAGACCTCATGCACCGCCACTGACCAGGTTCCCAAGCGGCGAAATGCGTGAAGACCAAGCCACGTACTGCTGAGAGCAATGTGAAGCAAACTTTCCACCCCGGGTTGGATTCCAGTGGGCGCCCCGACTGGTGCCCATTGCATGGCAGTTCGGGGAGCTCACTTTGCTCTTTGACACGATGGAAACTGAGTCGAGGGATAAGCCACTAGAAGTTAAATCCTGCCCTCGCAGAGCCTACTCATGGTGGGGCCATCTCAGAGGCTGAACTGCTTGGAGCAGTCGTTGAAAACGGGTCCTGAGAGCCTTGAGAGTCCGTGTGGGCTGGACAGGCTGTCCACATGTTCCGGGGTACTGCCGTACGTTCATTCTTCTCCGTGTCCGGGCCTTGTCCAGGCTTTGTCCTGGTGGCTTCAGGCTTTGGCCGGGTCTGTGTATCTACGCTTGGCCGCGGCGCCTTGTCCGGGTGTTGTCCAAGCCTTTGTGCGTCCTGCTTGTCCGCGTTGCCGGCCCTCTTCTGCCCGCCTTGTCCAGACATTGTGCCTTGCTTGGCCGCGCGTTTCCCCTCTTCCTCTTTCCACCGCCCTTGTCCCGGTTTGTTTTCTTGTGGTTATGCTGTGCAGCAGTGCTGCAGGGTTTAAAATTTGATGTCATCCTGTAAACAGCTGGAGGCTTCAGGAATATAACTGGAGAGGCTTCCACATTGGAATTTCAGGAACTGATTCCAAAAATACTGCTGAAACTGATTGGGGGGCTATGCTATATCTTTATATGCGGGTCCAAACCAAACATTTTTTTTGGAAAACCTAGGAAAACAAGTCTGGCCAGTCTGTGGCCGTGACGAGCACTTTGCCCGGGCATTGTTGCCATGCTGTCCACAGCCGCAAGCAGCAAGCATGTTTTGCCTGTCCGCACATGTCGATGGTTTGTTTGAGTTTCGTTCAGCCAGGTGACATGGACTTTCAGTATTCACCATCCACGACAACAGTGATTCTGGTTTTCCTTAACTGTCTGGGGGGCTATGCTGGTGTTAATCCAACTAGGAAAAGATTGGTAGTCTCAAAATGTTTGTGTGCCATGTTGAAGGCTGGGGACTACTGGGGAGGTTGGACTGGGGAGATTGGGTTGTCATCTCCGACCAACATGCCTACAAGAACATGACATGGATTTGGCTTAAAATATAGGACCCCCGCACCCATAGGCTTTAGTCCCGTTTTCCATTTTGGGCGGGGGTTGTGGGGGCACCTTACTTTTGAACCTGAGCATAGGATGAATGGCAACACGGAAACCTTGAAACGACGGACAGTGTCGCGACACAAATGTCTTCCTGCCGAGGCAGCAGGGACACGACGTTTGATGTCAGAGGCGAAGTGTGGAGCCCAAATTCCATCACTTTTGACCAGAACAACTCAAAGAAGTGTCTTAAACGTGTCGTGAATTCATTTGGCTTTTCCAGTTTGTGTCTTTCATTCGACACGTTTTTATTCAAAGGCCTGGAAAGAACATCTCAGACAGTCTCAGACAGTAAGCACGAAAACTCAGAACCCAGTCGCATAGATTTTACACATATTTTATGTTAATCTCTCATTTTCTGAAGTCCTTTGCAAAAAACGCGCCTTCAACCGCTGGATTTGATCCTTCAACCGTATAGTCACGGCACCCAGGCATGGTATGGCCCCGCAAAACCCGCCACCCTTGCGTCTTGGTGCAAGAAAGTCTCTGTCCTATGCTTCGGAACTGAAGTCGAGTTTTGTGGAAGAAGATTCCATGTAATCAAAAATTCGACATGGATTCCAAAACAGATTCAAGCTGATTCAACATGATTCAATGAAACTGTGTTCTCTAATTTTCTGGAAGTTTGTCAGACTCACATTGGCCACCTGAGAGGCTCGAAAACCACGACCAGTCACGACCCAACCGTGCTCTAAGGCCACCCTTGAGCGGCCCCCCCGCCGCCAAAAAATCGCACACCTACAGGCGTCCAGGGAACGTGCGGAACGTGCCCGGGAGGAAGAAAGCAGCTCAACGCAGTACCACGTTGCGAGACGCCGATTAATTCAAAGGATGCCCTTCGTTGGATCATTCGTTTGTATCTTCAAGTCGTTTAATTAAGGTCTTATCGCGTCTTATCTTACTTTACACTTATTGAGTCTGGATTATTCTGACACCGTCTTCCAACATTTTCATTTCCTGTCTTTTTATTCTGTATGTCTTGCAAACAGTTGATTGCCAGCTTTGGTTTGGGATACTATCGGCTGAGCTCTTGCTTGATTAATTGTTCAATGCTTTGACTTTGTTCGGATGAGATCATGTAAACAATGGGCCAAGCAAATAGTCAGACAGCCAAGTTTGATGAGGCAGCTTATATAGTGGGAAGCTGGGTGAGATTCAATTGTGATGGTAGGAAAAAAAGAGGTAGTGCAGTTGTTGAGCTGGCAAAGTGATCTCACTGCCAAGGGCAGGGATGAACAACCTTCTTACACTTACCCCGCATGTCATCGCTGGAGTGGAGTGGGGCAATTTCACAGGACGGACCTAATGAGTCTTCACGTTGGCATTCCCTTTCGAGGAAGAGGTGAAAACAAATTTCAAAACGAAGATGGTCTTTCCGCCGTTGCTTCAAGGGCTATGTTCCTTCTTGGGCTAGACACAGGCGGCCGTGACTTCCTCGAAAAGAGAACGGAAAACGCTCAACCGACTTCGAGTGGCAGGTGGCATGACGCCGACGGGAAACATGACGCCGCAGAGCCGAACGCCAGCTGGGTCAGGGGTCCTAACTCGAAACGGAGGTTCAAACGGGTCTTGATTCCTTGTTTAAAGGTTATTGATTCCTTTTATATAAGTAGGTAAGTAGGTTGGTAAGGTAAGTAAGTAGGTAAGTAAGTAAGTAACTAACTAACTAACTAGCTAGCTAGCTAGCTAGCTAACCAACTAACTATCTGACTAACTAACTAAGTAACTATAGTAACTAGTACCAAGGATGCAGGAAAGCCTTCGCACTATTCCTAGACTTTTTTGTTTTGGAAACTTAACTTTATCAGATCTGACACGCTTTACAGATTCTTCGAAGCAAGAAGCCTTGGCTTTCAAGAGGCCTTGGTATTGTGCGTTTCTTACAAAGGAATTGACACATGAGTGCTGTCCACGGTTTGTTTGACTGAGATCAACGTACAATACTCCACGAACGCCGCCGCCACCCTCTGGGGGTACACCTGGCTCCGCCTACCTGCCACCGGCACGGGGGCGGTCTGGACATGGTGCCCCGGAAGGGATCCTAATAGCTTCTTGTTACTAGTAGTAAGGCACCTGTTACTACTAGTGATGCACCTGTTACTACTAGCGAATCTGAATGACATTCGGACATTCGGAACACGTTTTGAACACGTTGGAAACAACGAGTGAACGAGTCTGGACTTGAACAAGTTAGAGACATTGGAGTGTCTTTCGGTTTTGTGGAAGAAACAGGTAAAGTTTGCTCTTAGTTGGAGGCCATCGCTACTAGGGTGGAGGCCATCTCTAGTAGGTTGGAGGCCATTGCTAATTGCTACTAGTAACAAGAAGCTACTTTGCAGTCACTTTCGGTCAACAAATTCAAAGATCTGAGTTGGACACCCAAAGCAACCGCTTTGCTGCTTCGCAACTGCTTCGCAACTGCTTCGCAACTGCTTCGCAACTGCTTCGCAACTGCTTCGCAACTGCTTCGCAACCACTGCCTCGCAAAAGCTTGCAGCTTTTGGATCCTGAAAGAGGGTTGCTTGCAGTTGCTATAAGCTACTAGTAGCGCCCTTGCTACTAGTAGCAATGCCCTTTGCTCCTAGTAGCGTTCTTGCTCCTAGTAAGGCCAGGAGCCCCTAGTAGCGTCCTTGCTATAAATGTTTGCAGTCCGGCTTTCGGTGAAACAGGCTCTGCCCGGTGAAATGCCGATGATGCCAGCAGCTCCGCAGGGTGTCACACGTGGTGTGGCTGGGATGCTCAGCTCCGCAGGGTATCTGCAGTGGACGCAGGAAAACTGATTGCCTCGAGCACTGATGGTGCCGAAGAGATTGAAAGGAATGAAAGGAAGGGAATTTAATTCTAATAGCTTTTTGTTACTACTAGTAAGGCACTTGTTACTACAAGCGTGGCACCTGTTACTACTAGCTTCTTGTAAAAGCACTAAAACTAGAGCAAGAACGTGACAAACGTGACAAAAGGAAGAAAGGCCATCACAGGACCAGACAGTTTCCTTACCTACAAGGCATGTTACAAGTCGTTTGACGGTCCATGGTTTCCACGGTTTCCACAGTTTGCACCTGCTGAGGTGCATCGGGGGGATGCGCCTGGATTCATCCCAGCGCCTTTCAAAGGGTCATGTGGCTCAGTTGGGAAGCGGGAGGGATTTTCAGAGGCTCTGCACTATTTGTCGCTACGCGCGCCTACAATTGCTTTAGAAAGTTAAGCAATCAATGCTTTTGAATCGGATCATATAAGCACACAGCTGGAAGGGATTCAATCGGATCATATAAGGGGACCTCTCAGTTTGCCAGTTTGCAGATGAACGGACCCGCACTGCTATTGCTGCATAAAACTAAACGGTGTGAATTTGGCTGCGTGCTTTTTCCGTTTTCGAATTGACACATTCAAGACATTGAATTGACGGCTGGGCCTTCGCACTTAGTAGGTTGGAGGCCATCGCTATGAATTGACGGCCGAGCCCTCTCGCCCAAGGCCTCCGCCGAAAGGCCCACCTGGTAGTATGCCTCCTTTGCCACTCGAACGTCAAGACTCGTTTTGCTGATTTAAACAATTAAGCTGTATGTTCAGAAGGTGTTCAACGACAGCATGTTTTTGAAAAGAGAGACCACTAGCCGTGGCAAAGGGTGTACTAGCATTCCGCTCTAAGGCCTGGGAAGGTGCTGGCCTCACCCTTTCGGATGATCAGATACACAACTACTAGGTTGGAGGCCATTGGCCATAGAGTAGGTTGGAGGCCATCGCTAGTAGATGCTTGCAGTTCCATGTGTCATGTGGTCTCCACTTGGAGACTTCCGATCACCATTCGCGAAGGGCCTTGACTGAGGCTGGTGCCAAGGGTGGTGTGATAGGCTCAGAGAGGCTGTTCTTACATTTCCTTACAGCAGGCATTTGCTTCCAATCCACCTCTTTAGGCAACCAACAGTACTATGGACACTTGCATTGAGGGTTCTTAGTTCTTCTGTCATTCGAGAAGACATCGTGATTCAGGCTCCCGTCGGCTCCAGTAGCAGTGGGAGTCACTTTAGGACGAAAATAACACGCCTTTGAAGGCTGCACCAGCGCTGGGGCAGCTCAAGACGTAGAGATGTAGTGATAGGCCACTCGCCTGAGGTACCCGCACCGCCTCCACCGCCTCCACCACCGCCGCGGGAAGATGATCCCACCTTTGTCAGGGCCTAACAGCAGTGACAACGACGTTCACCGCGTTTCATGCACGTTCGATGTTCAACACCTTGGAACCTCGATCGATGTTTGAATGTTTGAGCCATGACGTTGTCAAGCCTGAAGGTTCGGAGTGAGAAGAGTGTGAGAATTCAACCATTCACAGTGCTTCATGGAGACCTCTGTGTCGTGCATCCACAGACCTTTCTTTTTCATCTATGACAGATTTTTATCCTCAGGTGCGGCGTGTAAGATTGGCCTACATTGACCGGGCAGCGAAGTCACATGCGTTGGAATCCCAGAAACTACAATTTTTCTCGGGTGCAATTCCAGTACTCAGATGAGCCCTGGAGACCCGGCAGATACATTAACGCATCCAAATGAAACGGACGAAACCAACGAAAACCGGACCGGACATTGGACCTGTGAGGAAGATCCTGCAAGAGGAGGGACAGGCGCGCGGAGTCGCGGAGTGTGAGCAAACATGTGAGCGCACAAAAGAACAACAAAAACAGTTTCCAAGTTTCATGTTCTTGCTTTTAACACATGGAACCGTTTTGTGAAGGGCCGGAGAAAGTGTCCTTGCACCTGAGCCCTTGTCGCCAGGATGTTGGTTGGGTCGCACCAGAGTGGGTCTACCAAGTGACTTTGATGTCACCCTACATAGTCTTGGCACCCAGTTGTGCAATGATCATTCAATGCTTGCTGGGGTTCAGCTCAGCGGACAGAACTGTACGTAGTTCATTCTCCTGAGGTACTGCCTGAAAGCCTGTCCAGATGTAAATGTTTCTGAGCCACTTCTTTGTTCGGGGGAAGCTCAAGACTAGGAAAGCAGCAGCTATAGCTGTCGGCAGCTGTCACCATTCTGTAGACCCATTCTGTAGACCCATCCGAAGCCATTCTCTAGACCTTTCCCTTTAGTCCTGTTTGATTCTCGTCGCTGCCACTTCGGCTTGAGGCCTCAGGCGCTTCCATCGCATGCCAAGTGGTTCTGAACTTGGCGTACAGCACCAAGTTTCAACGGGTGGAGGACAGCATCGAGGGGTCTAGAGGACGCTACTAGGGGCTCCTGGCATCGCTACTAGGAGCAAGGACGCTACTAGGGGCTCCTGGCATCGCTACTAGGAGCAAGGACGCTACTAGGGGCTGCTTGTCGATTACCTTGAGGCAGTCTTGTGAGCACTGTGGCTTAAGGAGGTATGTTTGGAACCCCTGCCCATGTTGGGTCTTGCCCATCACTACCCATCACTACGTCTTGGCCGTGAGAAAAATGTTTGAGTCGACTGAACCAAGAGAGCCTCAAGAGAGCCTCATGGTCTCTACCTTGCCATCCGCAGGAGCAGCATTGGTCCTACGCCTGCATTCTCGGGATTTGTATAGCTTTGCTTGTGCTCGAGGCAGGGGGCGTTTTTGACATCTTTTGGCACTCCATGGGAGCGAGCTTTATCAGGCATAAGTGCATATGTAGCTTACTGTTCTGCTTGCCTTTGCTTCAGATTGCTCTCAGATTGTTGCAAACAGAAGCAGTGAACAGTTGCCATCAGCCCCAGCATTGCTTGGCTCCAAGCCCGAGCCCGGCTGCAGAAGACCTTTTTCTTTTTATCAAAGCAGTTTTGGCAGTATTTTTAAGTCTGGAAGTCCATGGGCATTTGTGCTGCTTTTGATTTGCTGCTCAACCTTCTTCATCAAGCATCCCAAACGCAGGTAGTTCGTGGTGCTGTCACTACTGTTGTGGAATTGCGAAAGCCGTGGGCACAGATCTCTGCCTCTGCTCCAAACTTGCTGTGACCAAGATGATGTCACCCATATAACTTGCTTTGACACCTCACTGCACTATTTCACTATTGTGCCTCACGAAACGTGCACGGAATGCCGACACAACGACTTATGGGAGTACCAGGCATTACTACTAGGAACAAGAAGGGCATCGCGGAGCAAGGACGCTACTAGGCGCTCCTGGCCTTACTACTAGTAGCAAGAAGCTACTACTGGTAGTAACAAGGGCATCGGCATCGCTATTAGTTAAAGTTTCCCTAAACATCTAGAAACCAACTCATTAGCGCGAGCGCTTTTAGGGTGGCGGGGAAGCTTCCTTGAAGAAGCGTGAGCTATCCTGCGTCCATATGTTGTAGCTTACTTGCAGGTACTAGCGACTCCCTAGCTTCTACCAGCTACCTACCCCTATAGCTACTACCTACCTCGCCTCTACTTGCGGCCTACTCCCCCAGGTCTTTAAAAATAGATACTTTTTTGTCCACAAAACGACGAGAGTTGACCTGCGAGATGGTTAAGGTTTGAGATCCGTCGGCGCTTGATGGGTGGTGACTTCCTCAAAAGCAAGATCCGAAAGGCAGGACCTTCACCTCCAAGCTAGTAGCCATGGCCTCCTTCACACTGCTCACTTTGGTCCACAAAGTGGGTCCAGACATGCACAGATCACACACCTGTAGAACTGGTGGAAGGGCGATAAAGTCAGGGACTTTCATTCAGGCTTGGCGGCTTGAATCATTGAATATCCATTTCCATTTGATGTTTGAATCGGTTGAGCCCGACGAGTTTGTTTGGATTGTCATGCGAAGATACCTCCAAGTATTGAGCACCTAGTAGCGTCCTTGCTCCTAGTAGTAAGGCCAGGAGCCCCTAGTAGCTTCTTGTTCCTCTGTGTATCAAAAGAACATCAAAAGCAACTATCAGTTCCGTGATGATTCTCCAGACAGCTGGATGCTTTTTGGGAGACCCAGTGGCCTTAGGCCTTGTGATTTCGTAGCAGTTGTGCGATGCGCCCGCGCACCGCCGCCAGAACGACGTGGGGATCCAGGGGCGAAAGCCACCTCCAAAGAAGCCAGCCGTTCCAATGGTGCCCCCCCAAGCCCGGGACTTGGAACGGGTGTGATGAACGGAGCACAGCGTTGTCGTAAAACCAATTTTTGGAGCTCAGGTATGCTCAGGTTCCTTCCTTTTTGGACAGTTATTTCGTTTGCTTTGAGGAAGGAGTCGCAGCTTAACGCGTGCCTCAGGAACCCTCCAAAAAATGCGCCGCCGCCACCGCCAGAGTGCTCAGGAATAGAACCATCCAAAATTCAAAGCCATAAAGCACATGACAAGAATCTTCAAGTTAAAAAGAACAATTCTCAAAGATACAATGGTCCATTTCCATTACAAGAAGTTGACAGGACATTTCTGACTTCGGGTTTCACAGGCACAAGAAACCTCCGTCATGGCTGAGGTCGGCGAAGCCTCCGGTGGCTCGACCCGCGTTCCTTCCAAAGGAAGGACCGCCTGGTCTGCCTGGCGCCAAAGGAGACTTCAGAAATGTTCGAATGAGCTCCGTTCGAGGAACAAATGTGGAAGGAAGACCTCGGCAAGAAAACACCCTTTATAAACTTTAAGAGAACGAAACTGGAGGAGCTGCAGGCGTGCCATCTTTCCGGTCGGCCCGGAACCTAGCCTACACATGCAAAGCATTGCTTTCCCCCGCAATCAGTTGAAGGCCATTACAGTAGGTTGGAGGCCATCGCTAGAAGGTTGGAGGCCATCGCTACTAGGTTGGAGGCCGTCGCTAGTAGGTCTCCAATTGCTCTCAGAAGCAAAGAAAAAGGATTTGAAGAAAAGAACGGTCTAATGTAGTTTGCGACACCTAGGCAGGTGGCAAAGTTCTGCCGGTGACAGGGCCACCGCCTCCTCCGCCACTGCCACCAGGGGTGAAGGCACCGCAGATCGGATCGGGCCTGGACGACATTTTCATCGTCCACACCCACCATGCAAGCGAAACTGCAAAGCAATTATTCGGTTTTAGGCCATCGCTAATAGAAACAAAGGCCATTGCTATTTGTAACAAGAAGCTACTAGGGTCTCCTGGCATCGCTACTAGGAGCAAGGACGCTACTAGGGGCTCCTGGCCTTACTACTAGGAACAAGAAGCTACTAGGTTGGAGGCCATTGCTATTATTCATTGTTTCCTTTTTGCCGACGAAATTCTTTCGCCAGGCCTTGGGCCACTCTCCGGCCGTGTCGCGCACGCCGTCCGTTGGCCCTTCGGTGCCGTCGGCTGTGCCGTCTGGTCCGCCCAGCGCAGCACCATCCGCCCGGGGCAAATGAGGAGGGGAGACGAAGAAACCACGAGACCGCACGTCGCCTTTCAAGGTCGACTGAGGCACTTCGACTAGTAGCTTCTTGTTCCTAGTAGTAATGCCAGGAGCTACTAGTAGTGTCCTTGCTCCTAGTAGAAATGCCCTTTGTTACTAGTAGAAGATGCTCAGTCTCGCGAAGTGAATGAAGTGATCAGTGAATGTCAAATCTGGACGATGTGCGACCCACTGGTGAGGACGACTTGGCAGGGACGTTACAGCCAAGATGAACAGCAACAGATCAAAAAGTTGTTCGAAGACGGGAAGGTTGTTGGTTATTGTTTGCCTTTTTAATGCAGACTATAGATGTAGATATTGCTTTCTGTATTGACAAAGCAAGAAGCTGAGACAAACGCTGCAAAGACGAACAGGTGCTTTGTTTGTGTTGGGATTCCAAACAGCATGGTTGAGTCTTGTGAAGCATTGGGAGCGTGTGAAGGCTTGAGTGCAGGACGAAGACGACGAAGAAGAGGGAGACGACGACGAAGAAAGAGGAGGAGGAGGAGGAGGAGCAGAAGAAGAAGAAGAAGAAGAAGAAGAACACATGAGTATCAGAAACTCAGCTCGCACAACGATCTGCAGATTTCCGCAGATTGCTGCAGGGAAATCCATGGCTTGATAGTTACTGCGCTTGGATGACTGGCTTCGATTTATGGTATTTCGGCTTTTTGAGTAGGCCACACGGTCTGGTGCGTCAGCAGAGTCTTTGGCTCATATGAAGGGTATTGAACCTTTTCCATAATCCTTGGCCCTTGAAAATCCCTTCAGGCGGGTTGGCAGCTACTGGGGCTCCTGGCCTTACTATTAGGAGCAAGAAGCTACTAGGGGCTCCTGGCATCGCTACTAGGAGCAGGGACGCCACTAGTCAGATCGGATTTGTGAACCGCTCAGTGTGTTTTGCGCATAGTCAGCAGAGGGGTCCGGTGTTTGTCAGACGTCGGTCATCGATTTCGGTAGGACGTCTGTTTTTGATTGTTTTCGGGTTGGTCAGTGTCAGCTTTCTTTTCATGTCGAGTTGGTCGCGCAGGGCCATACAGTGTGGGCTTTTGTTGCGGGGAGAGGCACAGAACCGAGGGCGGCCGATGGCAGTGTGAAATGGGTTTGGGTTCTTTCCTGCAAAACTCGAAGTGACAATTATTGTTTTTTTACACGGCAGCACGTAAGAAGTGATCGTCGGAGGAATATGTACCGAAGGCTCATGCCTATAACAAGAGAGTTTGCGTAATCAATGAATAACGCGAGTATGAGTTCTGTGTGGAGTTAGCGTTCTGTTCGCACTGATCGAACAATTCTTTTGAGCGATGTACGGATACTGTATGGAGTTTGGCAGTTGGAGGTGATTGAGAGAACGGAGGGGGCTGTAGATGGCCTTTTGTGCTGAAGGTTCTTTCTGCGCAAACTAGCCTAGTAGCGATGGCCTTTGCTCCTAGTAGCTTCTTGTTACTAGTCGTAATGCCCCTTTTACTAGTAGCTTCTTGTTCCTAGTAGTAAGGCCAGGAGCCCCTAGTAGCGTCCTTGCTCCTAGTAGCGATGCCCTTTGCAGCGATGCACTTGCTACTCGTGAATGCACTCGGATGTCGACAGTGCCACGGCTGGCAGGGCACGGTTGCAGCTTCTCAAGTCCATGGGCTCCACACTGCTTGTGCCTCAGACTCCCAGGACTAGCACAAGGCACAGAATTCCACACCGAAAAGGAAGCCAAACGGGCTCCTTTTTTCTAGTTTTCATGTCCGAGCTGCCAAACGGGCTCGTGTTTCTCTTGTTTCATCGAAAAATTCGGGGTAGCTGCACGAAGCAGCTCTCAGGTTGACAATCTCTGCTTTGGCAGTAGTCTCGTCGTTGCAGGCAGCGGCAGGGGTGGAACGGTGGAATATTCCGAATATTGCACGTCACGCACGTCATGATTGAAGCCAACAAGCAAGCATGGCAGGGCTGCAGGCTGCAGGGTGAAAAAAAAGCCCCAAGAGCAAGACGTGCTTGTTAACTTGTTCCTGGAGAGCTTGTAGAACCCGGTAGACCATTGCTATTGGGTTGGCTGTTGCTAGTGGGTTGGAGGATTTTGGAGGCCATCGCTGTTAGGTTGGAGGCCATTCCTAGTAAGTTGGAGGCCATCGCTGGTAGGTTGGAGGCCATCGCTAGTAGGTCGGAGGCCATCGCTAGTAGGTTGGAGGCCGTGAGGCCATCGCTAGTAGGTTAAAAGGCCATGGCTAGCAGGAGGCCGTCGCCAGTAGGTTGGAGGCCACCGCTAAGGCCATTGCTAATAGGTTGGAGGCTGTCGCTAATAGGGTGGAGGCCCCCTTGCTAGTAGGTTGGAGGCAGTTGCTAGTAGGTTGGAGGCCATGGCTAGTAGGTTGGAGGCCATGGCTAGTAGGTTGATTTGATTTTGGAGAGTTTGTGGAACCCACATCAACTCGTTGCAAAAGAGAACCACTGAGCTATTGCCTACCCGTCCTCGGTCGAGGTGGAGGATGTCCGCTCGCAAACTAGGCAGGCTCAGAGTCATCAATTGACATGTTACACGTTTCTTGTCGTTTCTTTTGGTGAGTCCTTTCTGTTTGTGAAACGCTTCAACCTTTTATCTTTGTGTCATAATTTTGTGTGTTTTCCTCTCACTAGCTCCATCGCTCTTTGACCAAAAGAACCGTTGCAAGGGAAATCTCGCTTTGCCCAGGCTCCAGCCCTTTCAGAATCTTCCCGCAGCTTCGCTCAGATGTGCCGTCGTCATATTATCATATATTTGCCTCTCATGAATCAGGTTAATTCTATTTATTTATTGTTTCTAATAGCTTCTTTTTACTAGCGATGCCACGAGCCCCTAGTAGCGTCCTTGCTCCTAGTAGTATGGCCAGGAGCCCC
>CAXAMN010028027.1:3163635-3175488 GCA_963970005.1 Durusdinium trenchii
CCTAGTAGTATGGCCAGGAGCCCCTAGTAGCGTCCTTGCTCCTAGTACATCATGCTAGTTCAGGTCGATCACGACATTCTAGATCCGGAACTTCAAGGCGATTGGGGGAGGTGTGGGCGTGGTGTCACCGATGGTCTGTGGACTAGATGTGTCCGTTAAGGCGAAGATTCACAGGTTTTGCTCAGAAGGGTGAAGTCGGGTAACTGCTTTCAAGCTGCGGTTTGGCACAAGTTGCATGGCCTCAGATCTCTTTGTTTACCATTCTGGAGTTTGTAACATATTGTGACATGTGTCAGCTTTCAGCTCTTTAGTATTCTTTTGGGACATAATATGAATCTAGGAACCAAAATGAATAGCGCGCGCGCGCTTTTCCTTGTCTGACTCTGCTGCGGTGACTTGTGGCCACTCGCCTTTGCGTGTTTTTTCTCGCGGCGGAGGTTCGATTGCAAATGCCTTGAAGACCATCGCAGATGTCCAAGCCTCGAAAGGTGAAACGACGACAAAGCGCCTTCCTTTAATTTAATTTATCAGAATTCCGAATTCCTCAAGAGAAGTGACGAAGAATTCGAAGTCGAGTGCAAAACCTGGTTGCAGTCGCCTCATCACTTCAGCTCAGGATGAAAAGCTGGTCGAGGTGGATCGTGCTGCCGGGAGACCTGACATTTGTGTCGAAACTACATGGGATTTGCAATCAACTCGCAGGGGGTTGTTTTTCACGCTAGTAAGGAGGGTCCATTCATACTCTGGGGTTATGTGATTATTTGGGGATATTTCGGGTATCTCCTTAAACTATGAGGCCCGCGGCCTGCTTTTTTTGGAATCAATGTTCAGCGGGCTGGATACATGATAGAAGTTAAGAATAGCATCTCAGAACAGCAAAGTCAAGTTTGTTCCGAGCTTTTGCTTTTACGGTGTGCCGTTCGGGCTTTTCGCAGCTCATTCACATGAACGGAACGTAAATGAACGTGCCTTGGTGGAGGGGATTAGAACTCAAAGTCTCCGGCGTTAAGCACAACGTTCGTGTCAACCACGCCTCGTGCACCGAAAACTCGAGGTCTTCATGCAGGATGGTATGACCATCACCAGAAGCAGTCCGCATGAGGCAGCGATGCTTTTACTCAAGTCTTTGGTCAACGGATGGGAACCGAGGTTGACCGGTTCACCGGAACGCACGGCACGGATTGACCGATGCTTCCGTTGTGGACAGGTGCAGCAGGAAGTCAATCGCCATTCTGCTTGGGAGTTAGTGGCTGAGGACTCTAGCTTCCTCACATCCGTAGCACGGGGCCTTTGCTTCTTTTGCCTTTGTGTTCACATTTTTTCCACTATTTGTGTCTTGTCTTTTCTACGTGTTTTTCCCTTTTGTTCAGACTGAAAAACCGAGTCAAGTCTGACAGCGGCAGGACTTGGTCCGGAAGCGTTTTGGGAACTCCAGCGCCGCGAAGGGTCTTGAAGCCTTGCTGGGCGAGGCCCGTGCTGCTGAGGCTGGGACGGGATGATCGCGGTGGTTCGGGAATGACATTTTGGACTGAAAGATGACCAACTGGCGGTCTTGGGATCTGCAAGATGCTTGGGATTCTTTACCCAAGGCTCACAAGAAACAACTGTTGAGTATTGCGACCTTGTTCATTTCCAGGTCCATTTGAATACCGCTTGCATTCTTCTCTTGGCGACAATTTCAAGAAATGAAGGTCACCCGAATAGACCTTGTTGCGACCCTATTGAAGCTTCCAGTTGGCTAGGAGTGTAAACTGAAAGAGGATAGTGAGACATCCGAAGCATTTGCATGTTACTTGTGGCGTTTTTTTGTTTTTTTTCGAATGTATCACAAGAATGTTTTGCAATTGCGAAAGGTGTCGATGACCGACTGGCAACATTTGGCACTTGCCATTGCTGCTTTGACGTCGTGGCCTCACCAGGGAACATCAGGGAACATGTGGGAGCAGGAAGAATATTGCAGGGGGTACAAAACATAGTTGAAGGTAAGCTGTTTCATCAGTAAGTCAGTAAGCTTAAATCATTTTCGCTATAATCACTTGCCCCACAGCAAGGCAGGCCATATGTGCCTTGGGATTTGCGCAGAAAGCTTGAGCATTTTTCTCCGCTCGTTTGAAGTTGCAGCTGAGATTAGGAGATCATTGGACTTGCGAGATGCCACTTGAGACAGAAACGAAACACAGCAGGATTTGCATCCGGAATGCTATTTTTCAACGCAAGTAACATTTTTTGGGACACCCAGAACCTATTGCGACATCCTCTTTGCCAAGCTCAGAAATTACTCTTTGTGAACCAAATGAGCTTACATTGAGATAGCTATAAGGCTTTAGTATACTTTCATAAGTTATTAAGACTTTAGTGCTTCACCACTCAAAAACGCAGAAGTATCAGGTGCTCTCTTTCGGCACTCGAAGTGTTTGCAGCCATGGCGCGTACAGCGCCGGCACTGACGGCGCTGCAGCGAAGGGCGGCAGAGCGAAGCTATCCGTCCCTTGGACAATCCAAGAGGTCAAAAAAACAAGAATGGCTAGTAATAGCAATGGCCTCCACCTACTAGCCATGGCCTCCAACCTAATAGCGATGGCCTCCACCTACTAGCGATGGCCTCCGACTTGATAGCGACGGCCTCCAACCTTTTCGAAAAAGACTTGCGAGCCAAATCCTAGGACGTAGCGGAAGTCCAGAAATTACTCGACACATACTTGACGGGGTTTTGTATTTTTCTATATAGAGGCTTTGACTTACGTTGTGGGTACACACAGCAATGAAGCTTGAACTATCAAGTCACTGTTTGCACTAATTATGTAATTTTTGAAGTGTAGATAGGCAGACATTCTCCGAACTTTGACAGTTTCTGGGTTTCTTTGGTTCTTCTCTCGGTTTGTCTGTCTTTATCTTTTCCATTTTCTTCCTTTTCTCTTGCACCTTACTTTGAAGACATGAGGCCTGTTCCTCCACGGTGCTGTGTCACTGGTGGTAGTGGCTTCGTTGGTCAACGACTGGCTCCTTGTCGGACAAAACATCTTGACAGCGTCGCGTCTTGTACTGTGACTTGGTTTCAAAGGCATTGGTCTTGGCGTTGCTTGGAGCAAAATGTCTTGTACAACCAGCTAAGTCTCTGTTTGGACCTTCTGTCTGTGTGTCATCATAAAGACCTACTACAACCTTGCGACCTTCCTCAAAAGAATCCTTTTGAGAAGATGTGTTTTTGCCCCGATAAAAAAGAAGAACGCCGCATCGCCCGACCGCGTCTCCGTGTCGGAGCGAAGGTCGAAATGTTGGTGGAACGCGGCGCTGAGCGGGTGGTCTCCTTCGACATTTTGCCGCAGCCGCCCTCTGCGTGGCAGGACCTAAAGCAGTCGCAGAGGTAGCTCATTTGTTGTTCCTTGCATGCTTGGCACCAGAATTAGTGGATTTGTTGGATCCAAGACTTGTTGCCATTTGCAGCATTGCTACGAAGATTTCGAGCAGGACTCCCGAATTGCCATGGCCTTAGCCGTTGGGGATGGATTTCAAAACCTCGGCCCTTGGCCATGGACCGATGTTTTCATATGCAGACACTGGACCAGCTCTTAGGACTACTATCAAGTGTCTTCCTTGCAAACTCGCTTCTTAGGAGAAACCTTTCGCCCGAAGAACTACCAAGAGCCGGTAACTGCAAAGCTGACCTTAGGAGCAAGGACGCTAGTAGGGGCTCCTGGCATCGCTACTAAGAACAAGAAGCTACTAGGGGCTCCTGGCCTTACTACTAGGAGCAAGGACGCTACTAGGAGCAAAGGGCATCGCTACTAATTCTGTTGTTGTGTGGCTAGTCTCGATCCCGAGGTTTACATGCAAGGCGACTTGCGCAGTATGGAGGACGTGTCCAAGGCTGTCAATGGAGCAGACTGCGTTTGGCATGTCGCTCCCCAAGAGCCGAGGATCGCCATGTTCCTGTTGGCTGTTGTTGGCTGTTGTGGGAATCATTCGGAGTTCTTTGTAGTTTCATGACTTGGAGTCACTGCACGCAGCACAAAGAGAGAGAGAGAGAGAGACTCGGTAATTGGGTGGGGACAGAGGTGAGGAAGATTGAATGCTGGTCATCGACTCAGGCAAGCAGACTAAGTCGTTGCCGAGCTGAGGTTGGTGCAGCTGTGGGCCCCTTCCATCCCAGCTCGTTATACGAGGAGCACCATTGAAAAGACTTCCTAAGCAAATCTCTAAAGGTGCAAAAATAAGAGGGTACAAAGAGGATATAAAAGGGAGCCTCCTTCACTTATTGGAAGTCTTACACAAGCAGAAGTGCTGAAGACACCCGTTGACCGTTCCGTTCGCGCTCAACACTTGACCCCCGCCGCATCTCAAAGCACATGCCGTCGAGTCGTCGAGTCGTCATGAGTGGAGCCTTTCGGTTGAAGGCACCTGTTACTACTAATAAGGCACTTGTTACTAGTAGCTTCTTGCTCCTAGTTTTCTCGACAGCCTGGGCCCCCAGGATGTGAATGTGGGCGGCTGCCGTAATGTGGTGCAGGCCTTTGGCAGATTCATTTCTCAAATGAATCTCGCACATTTCGGACGTCTGCGTGGTATCCGCAGAATTGAGCGTTGCATTGATTTCATTCACCAAACGCGCCCATTGGCCTCTCCACCGGTCCTGGCCCACACGCGAATGTGTACGCATTGCACACGACGCAAGGCCTGTTTGGAGGCGAAGGTCCCAAAGTTGGTGATGTCGTCCTCGCCCTCCACACGCTTCGATGGCAGTGATATCGACGGGTCACTTGGACCAAGAGCGCCCTATGCACCAATCTGCCACAGTATTTGTTTCTTGGTTGGGGGGGTTAGGTTAGGTTGGAGGCCATTGCTAGTAGGGTGGAGGCCATTGCTAGTAGGGTGGAGGTTATTGCTAGTAGGTTGCGGGGGGGCTAGGTAAGATAGCCAGCAGCAGTTCAGGGAACGGTTCCTCGTTTGACTTTTTGAGAAACTAGCTTATTTTAAGGTTTCCACACAATGTCCACCAGACTGTCCTGCGTAGAGTCAGTCTGGGCACATGCGACCATTAAGCCGGTTGTATTTTTGTGCTAATTGCTTCAAGGGAACATTCCATAATCTTTGATGATTGATGTCTTTCAAACAAGACATCTTGCAATACCTTATCCTTCAGCTTTATACAGTGCACTGGGCCAGGCTCCTTGAAACTGAGCTGCCCAGCCTTCCACAGATGCATGACAGCAAAGTGCCGAGTTGATTTTTTTTGGTGAACTTGTTACTAGTGGGTCAAGAGAGGCCATTTGGATGATTCAATTCGTGCCAGACACGTTGAGCTTCAAATCGGATGTTTCCTTTTGTCTTTAGCGTTCCGACTTTGCTCTCTTCTCCACAATTGCATCCCTAGGAAGTTCTACTTGCAAGAGTATGCCGAGACCAAAGCAAAAGGCACTGCCTGTCTTGCTAAATAAACGTGGAATTTGCCGGCCGCACCGATTTCGCTAGCTGCCTGATTGTTGCTTGCCATTCTGGAAGATTGATGTGGACGATTTCTCAAGCATGTTGTGTCCAGATCATTTTTCGCATTCTCCTTCACGTTTTAGTTCAGGACACCAACCGGACTAGGGCGGCCAAGTGTCTTTTCTTCTCCAGGTGAGTTGGTCGTCACCGCCGCCTGCTGTGAAAAACTGATGACGGTGGCGGTAGCTCCGCACCAGGTGTGACGCGGCCGGGTCGACACACGGCGGAAGACGGGCCAAGAATATCAAGCAACAACTACTCAAACTATACTCTTATAAATTTTATGATGTTATAGCACTGTTTCTGTCTTCTCCAAACAGTCTGTCTACACACCAAGAGGTTCTGGTTGTAAGTGTAAAGGCCGGCTTTTGAAGGGGGGATACCGGACGCCTTTGGTCGCGAACTTTTCGTGTGGGCAGCTGGCGCAAGAGTTGTGTTCCAAGTTTCCAAAGGGCCTTTCGACTGCACAGGCATGTTTTAGTTTAGCATGTTTGGCAGCTGGTTTTATCGAGGGTTGCTCTCGTTGTGGTGAATTAAACATTTAAGCTTCCCGTGAAGCCCGTTCCCAGTTACAGCAATTGTTTCCAGCAATTTGGGTTTATTTCCAAGATTAGAACACTGGGAACTGGGACCTCAATGGTTTTCCTAAATACCGGCAACAATATGGCACCTCAGCTGGTTGGGTTCGCTTGCCGAAATGATGTCTTTTTTGTTGAAAACATACTTTTATGTTTTCTGTGCATGGTCGCAATTGGGAGGTTTATGGCCCACGGGACACGCTCTATTTGCCCAACTTCATGGAGACCGCCGCCACAGGACACAGGGTCATCCAGGTCATTTCGCACCACATTGTGAGGGAAAGTTCTCGGAAGTGGAATGGCGACGGAATATCAAAGCAACACAGCCCTTTTGACACGAAGGTGGCAAGGATTAGTTTGGTTTCTTGTTTTTCGCCGTTGGCCAGGAAAGCTGCGAGTTTTTGGCAATGGCATTTTGGCCAAATTTGGAGTCATCCAAGATCTTCAACCCATTCGGCAACGTGAATATCAGTCTCCTTTCAAGGCAGGATTGGCCGAATGACTCACTTGTCTCTGATGATCCGAGGCAAAAATCGAGTTTGCTTCACCTACGTGGACAACTACTGTCATGGGCTAATCCTTGGTGAACGAGCTTTGTTTCAGGCACTGGAAACACTTTAGTTTTGGAAACAACAGAACAATTTGGCATTATATATTTGTAAGCATATGATGCTGGCAGGGCAGCCCGGCTTTGGGAAAATTTTACATTGTCACAGATGGAGAGCCTCGGATTAAAGCAGCGGTTTCGCCCAAGATCACAACTCAAGGACTTGTTCAATCACACAAACTCGAACAACATTGAGAACCCCCGAAAAAGGATTCAATCACAACATGTGAGGAGGACAAGGACATACAAAGACATGATATACACGTGTGCTTTTTTGTCTTTAAGGACACACATCCCCACAAGGAGGGCTACGCATACTTGTGGGAGGAAATGGATCGTTTCTTGGTGAAATTAAGCTGATTTGCAGTATTGATACAGTACTAAAATTGCCGAAGTCACAGATGTTTGCTTTCCCGGGAGCCTCACTTCATTCTTCGGTGATATTCTTTCATCCGCTGGATGAAGGCTTTGCTGTGGGCTTGGGCCTGGCTTCAGTCCTAAAGAACCTAGGCTTTCTTAAGTTCGATCCATTTTGTGCTGTCTTCGATTCATTCGCTTGTTGCGATTTGCTTCACAGGCAACTTTTTGGCGAATGAATCAAGAATCCGGTCAATCCTTGTGACAGATTGCATCCTGCTTTGCCAGGAAGTTTCATCTCCCACAGGCCCCTTCCGACGCGCGTGCCTAGTACAACGTGTGCTTTTGGCGTGACAAGTGAAGTCGAGTCGTGTTGGATCTTTTTGGACGTCACGTTCACGGCTCTGTGAGAAGCCTGGTTGATTTTCTTGTTACTAGTAGTAAGAATGCTCCTAGTAGCGATGCCAGGAGCCCCTAGTAGCGTCCTTGCTCCTAGGAGCCCCTAGTAGCGGCCAGGAGCCCCCAGTAGCGTTCTTGCTCCTAGTAGTATGGCCAGGAGCCCCTAGTAGCGTTCTTGCTCCTAGTAGTATGGCCAGGAGCCCCTAGTAGCGCTCTTGTTACTAGTAGTATGGCCAGGAGCCCCTAGTAGCGTTCTTGTTACTAGTAAACCAACCTATAAAGAACCCCCAAACATGACTTTTCCCGTTTGTGTGTGAACTGTCATGCTTGTGGGACAACCCGAACTGATGGTCCGCCTCCAGTTCTTCATGTATTTCCTGGCATACGTGTGCAACGTCATCACCTTCTTCACAGGGACCAAGATGACACCTGGCAAGATGTGGCCTGTCATGTCCGAATGCTCTAGAACACTGACCAGTCGACTGGTTTTTGTGACTCGTACTGAATCATGTGCAAGTGCTTTTGTCTCTTGTCACTTGCTGTGTCCAGCATCAAATCTTTGTGGCTTTGTATAGTGATTCACTATGAGTAAGTCACGGATTGCTGGGTCAAGGCCAAAGAAAACATTAGGTTGGAGGCCATCGCATCTAGGTAGGGGGGGCAGAGCGGCCTTTAAACATGTTTGCGGAGTGATTTGCTCATCGGCCCGGACGCCGAACTTGAGCTTGCGCAGTGACGAAAGCTGAGGAAGCTGAGCCCGTTCAGCGTGAAGATGCTGGTGATGCATCGATGGTTTCGTGCGAGTCTCAGGCAATGCCTTGCCGCTGAAGGCATGTGCCTCCAGTGATCTACGACGTTTACAGCGGCTACTGTATACATTGTTGTGAATTTGGTGTAAGGCGAAAGGGCTTGGCCTTCCAGAAGTACTCGTTCATCTCTGTGAGATCATATATTACAGCAGTATCAACATGGTTACTCACAAAACCTCATCTGGACTCTCACAAGTAGAATTGATGTTGCTTTTGTTTTCCGCTGTCTTCTTTGCTCAGGTACTGATAGGTCCAAACAGGACTTCTGAGTGACAATTGTTGCTGCTGGTTCTGCATATGGCATGGACCGAGAAACTTAGGGAAAGACTCTAGAGATCTTTTGAGCCCTTGATGGAGAGTTCAAGTGCTGCAAACGAAGCTACTAGTAACAAGTGCATCGCGACTAGTAACAAGTGCATCCGTACTAGTAGCAATTGCATTCCAATGAAACAGAGATTCCATGGCCTCTCCTGTTGTGTGGGGAAGGATTTGGGCTATGAGCCCATCATTTCATTCAGAGAAGGCTGGGATGATTCCATTGAAGCTTGGCTTGGCATGTCATTGGGAAACATGCGCTCGCGCAGCGCACGTTGACTGACTGTGTTGTGGCACAGGGAAGATGCTTCATTCTTTGATCAAATGTATGCATGTGCTTCAGGGAATGATAGTCATAGGAGGGTTTCCACCTGCTTCAACGTTTGGCCACGTCACCTCTGAGGATTGGTTTCGTCGCTGCTTGACTGAACTCCGATTTGATTTGGAGGCTCAACCTGTGCTGCGAACATCTCAGGTGAGTGGCTTCCGAAGTATCTGGACAGAACCAGAGCAAGTAGCCACTTGTTCAAACACTTTCGCAAGTCTCTTAGCTTTCTATGTTCGTCAAATCTACAGCCTCAATAGCAGCAAGGAGTACAGCTTCCTTACCTTTGTTTTGAAACATGTTATGTTCTTGAAGCCTATCACCAGAGCAAGTGCTGTATAGTAGGCGGGTCTTCCTGGAGGCTTTTGACCCTCTCATGATCTCTGATATTTTAATATAATTTATCATAGACAAATTCCATAGCATTTTCTTTGCGTATTTTGCTCAATCTCGGATTGCTTTCTGACTCAGGTTATGGTGTGATTCATCACGGATCACAGGCAAAGATCGACGGGTGCCTCGTAGATATGGAAGGGGTTACCGACTTCCCGTGCGACGATGCAACACTCCGTTCGGATCATCTGAGGCAGAACAAGAAGCGCTCCGAGTAAACGCTCCCGAAAAGCGCGACTTGGCTGAAACGGCTCAAGTTGGGCGTTCTATTTCGGGGTGCAGCCGAAGTCCGCTGTTCCGGAAGTTGAAGCAGGTGAAAAGACTCGTAATTATCTAAGGTTGCTGAGGTTACCGATCGGCTGAGTGGTGCAAGATGCCCACAGAATCTCTTTTTCTTTGCTGCGGCTGAGCGCAGCTCAACATTTTCCAACTAAAGCTGGCAGAAAGTGATCAGTGTTTGCCTCCTGTCACTGCCTGGCTTAAGATGATAGGAAGTATGGATGCTCTGCCAACATATTGTCTGCGTATGTCGTATGTTTATATATGGCAAATAGCACATGGAATGTGCAAAGGCCAGTCATGTTGGCTCAAAGTTGGCAGAAACCCGTCAGTGTGCCTTGCGCACTGTGTAGTTTTGGCATGGTTTTTCAGTCGTCGCATGAATTGGCCTGGTCACAGCACCGAGAGAGGATCGGATGAAAGGAGTGTGTGAACATTTTGTTGAGCTAACTTTTTCCGCAGAACCAATGGACGATGTTCTTTCTTGGTTTGTTGGAGTTCATGCTACTTCATGTTGTTTTTTCTTTTCCTTCTGTTTCCACATTCAGCGCACTTGAACCACATGTTCCAAAATCCTCTGTGCGGGCGAGAGATCAGCTACTTGGTGGAGAGAGTGCAAGGACCACAGTCCATCAACTGGATGCGGAGTGCTGGAGAAAGGGCAACAAGACAGCCGATGCAGTACCCCGCGCAAAGGTAGGAGTCAAAGACGCAGGGCACAGGTGTTTTTGGACTTGGTTGCCCTTAAATGCGGCTTCACAGGCATTTTCCTTCGTCTCTTAGACAAACAATATCCGTTGTCAAACTAGGGCTGCTGATAGTACCTGCTTTGCTTTGGGGATAGGTTGTCAGGTTCTCTTGTGCAAATGTGTGGTTATGTGTGGTTTCATGGTTGGTGTAGTTGAAAGAAGAATTTGACAATGTTCCCGCATGAATATATTCTCGTGTTTGTCATTGGTTCTTTTGTTACGATTGGGTGTGCAGTGTCCCTACCAGAATCGTTTTTTGCGGGGCTTCTTCGCGGCGGATGCCCGTGTTTTGGACGAACAACACATTGACATTTGCACCCTGTTGTGCGACAGTGTTTCTTTCATCGAAGTGTATCAGGATGTTTTGACTTGTTGGTTGATTTATACGCCGGCTATTTCTGTAAGCATTTGTCGGAACTTCGAGAGCTGGGGATCGAAAATGGAAAGCGTAAAGGTTGCGCTGTCCAAACCGGTTCGGGTCCACTCTCACGCCGACTTCACAAACATGTTAAGGAACACATTTCAGGAGATCCGAATCTGCTTGGCTTGCACAGCATCCCTTGTGTTCAAAAAAATCAATTAAAGGACAAAACCGTTTGCACAGTCACGAGCCTGGTGGGATGTTCGTTTTTGCATTGCTGTATCTTGGTTAGATTAGATGTGCATTATGTTGTCACTCAGCTTTGTTCGCTCTAGCCACATGTTCATTGCTGTCGCATGATTGTCATCGATACCACCAGGTTGTGATCAGCTTCAGAGTGTACAAACTTGCGGCGTCAAGACACGCTTAAACATCTTCAATCAAGTACGATTGTCCGGGTGGGGTCCAGTACCCGCTGGGGCTGGGCCTGTTCCGGGCCCCTTGCTTTTGGGCTCGCCAACTTGGAGGTGATTTTGGAGTCCACAAAAGCTAGCGCTGTGTTTGGACATCCGCTACACTTCTCGCATAAATACGCACCTTGTTTTTGAGGCGAACTTATGCAGCGCGATCCAATTCCTTTTGTGAGTCTTATTTGTGTGCGAACACAAAACACAACTTTTTGACACCGTTTCTGCATCACCACAAAGAGGGTCTTTGTATCAATGGTCTTCAAGATGCGCTGACCGCACAATTGTTTCCGTACCCATGTGTTGGAATGCCGTGGATATTTTTTACTTGTTGAGCGTAGGAAATAGGATATCAGGTGTGACTCATGTGGTCGGATGTTTGCATTGACCAAAATCCAGAAGCCTGCGCATGTTTCGCAATGTGCGATGGTCTTAATGTGTTTATATAGTCACTGAACACAACCTTTACACGAGTTTTGGATAGGGATTCCTTTCAGATATGGCCAGTTTTCCACATCAAAAGGTTCTTTTTCGGTAGGAAAAACTGCCGGTCATGCGTCGCTTCGCTAGTAGGACTATGTTGCCCGCTCCGAGGCCGAAGAATGTCTTGGGCAAAGAGGCCGGTCCATCCCACGCCCGGACCCCAAACGACATTGCTAGGTTGGAGGCCATCGCTTCTAGGGGCAAGGACGCTACTAGGGGCTCCTGGCCTTACTACTAGGAGCAAGGA
>CAXAMN010028027.1:3178615-3200874 GCA_963970005.1 Durusdinium trenchii
TAGTAAGGCACTTGTTACTAGTAGCATTCTGAATGTCGGTTCTTCTATCCTTTTGCTGCTTCAGTCTCAGTCACCGACCTCGCAGGATTTGAGTGTTTGGGAGGCGACCGCCTTTGGCTCAGCGATTAGCGATGCACAGAATCATGCAAGAGCAAACAATAATGTCACAAAAAGTAAACATGTTTTATGCCTTTTGAACACACGCATTCAAGACATGAACCATGAATTTCGGCATCATTTTCACCAGCAGTAATCTGAACCACTAGCCCTGGTTGCTGTCAAGAACCTTTCTCACCAAAAGATGCAGTGAATAGGCAAGGTGCTTGCAACCTAAGGTGAATCTTTTTTCATGCCTTGTTGGCACAGGCAGGCAAAAGCAGAAAAAAAGGATGAAGGAGATGGAAGGGATCGAAGAGAAGCAGAGAAGAGCGGTTCAAGACAAGTTGAATAATGTTCAAAGTACATGACAAGGAACTTGTAAGACTTCCGAGTTGCAAGGATTATCACATCATTGTGCTGAGAAATGTCTAAGTCCAATTCGGCGATTGAAGAATCAACTGATCGAGGGGCTTGCACTACTCAACTCTCAACCCGTGTTGTGATACACACCAATGTCAGGTTTGCTTGCCATGCCCTATGCTTTCTCTTTAGTCTGGATTCTCAGAGATGCGGAAGACATTTCTTGAGATGGGAGAAGCTAAGAAAGCGAATGATATCGGACGAGTCCAAGGATTCCACAATTATGCAAAAGGATCCTAAATCATGGCGAATAAGAAACCGAAAAAAAGACACCATCTGGAATCGACTTCGTTTGGAACAGAGTTGAAGAAAGGTCTAAAGAAGAAAAGAGAAGAGCTAAAGAAGAAAGGTGCCTTTTTCTTGTTTTTGACAATTCTTATTTAAACACTTTAATTTTTTTGTTCCCGACCACAGGACCTGCGTAGGACCGGACCTTCTGGCAAAGGTTGAGATGAGGCATCCACGTCTTATCAAGTGAATAATTCTACCAGATATTAAGGAATACCCACGCCCATATACTCTATAAAATAAGGGGAGGGGATACTAAAGGATATTAAAGGGTTCTATAAATCCCTTTCCACATTTCTCTTCCTCTCTCATTGGCCAGGCAGGTTTGGTTGCTGCACCTTTGGTGCTGATTTTCGTGCCTCGTCGACTTGGCGACAGACAGGACAAGTGCGAACTATATATTAGACCTTTCTTCCTTTTCTTTTTCTTTGTTTCTAATAGCGATGGCCTCCAACCTACTAACCAAACTATGCGAAACTAGGATGCCGTGTTTATTTGACCAAGACTCTGACCCCTTCTGGGTGAGCAAGCTTTAGAAACGCTTATCTAATTTTAATAAAATATAGACGGGATTCGACAGCATTTGTTCTTAGGTCACTTGCTCTGCGTATACGGCACACCTTATGGTGTGGGCGATGGAAGCAGAGGTGCGCGGCGGTACAGTTGTCCCCAAGTTCTTCGGTTTTGGACTCACCCAACACTTTAACAACAAAGCTTTATAGTACACGTAGTTACACCTTGTATATATAATTTGAATGTATTTTCTATAAGTTTTCTTTTTAAGACTTTTTAAGACAATTTGTTTACCTTTTTTATTCTTTCATGTTCCATCTCTTTTCTCTACAAAAGACAGCAAGAGGCGTTCTTTTAGCAAGAAGACACATAGAGAAAGCTTTGTCTCGTTGCTTCTGATCAAGTCCGCACACCAACCATATTAGTTATCAGAAACTTGAGAAATACTTTTTACACCTGTTTCTAGAGGTTGCGTTTCCAAAACGTTTTCCCACGTGCAAGGGCCAAGCTTTGCTTTTAAAACGCCTCAGGAGAACCGCCGGGGCGTCCCCAGCGGTCGCTTGGCCTTTGGCTTAGGCTGGAGATTGACGGAAACGATAGGACTGTTGAAACCGATCTTCGAAGCGAAGTTGTTGCGCTCATTCTTGTAGAGTCACACCACAAACAAGATCTAGAGATATATTTTGTCTTTGCATATGACATGATTTCTTGAGTTGAAGTACAAGAAACAAGATACTCCGTATTTTCAGCTTCCGAACACACTGAATGGCTACCGACCGCCACAGCCACGGCAGATTGGTCTGCGCTGGCCCATGCCGCCTTTGGCTCAAAGGCGGCGAAGCGTGCCAAACGCCGAATGAAGCTTTTTGGAAGCAACCTCTTTAAACAACTGTGTAGTATAGCGTCCTTGCTCCTAGTTGTCTCGTCTTCTGTCTCCACTTGGTTCCACAAGAGCCTAGCTGCTTAGCTAGACTGACCTTTGTGACGTGTGCTAAGAAGGCCGATTGTCTTTTTCCTGCTTGGGGTCTGCGCTGAAGTGATTACAGAAAGGAGAAAGTGAAGTTTCCCTAAACATCTAGGAACCAACCGATTAGTGCGAGCGTGAGCTATCCCCTCCACACTAGTAGCTTAAGTAAGCTACTAGCTACCCAGCTACTAGCTACCTACCTCTATAGCTACTGCCTCCTACCTCGGCCTACACCCCTGGCTTAACAGAAGTTCTCTTTAATTTATCTATTTGTCTCCACGACACTCCAAGGTTTTGGATATTTCTTGTTTCACTGCGAAAGCAGAACGTTCGCAATTGCGCTATGGATGAGTGGTGTTGTACGTGTTTCCTGTGTGCATCCCCGGTCATGGGTTGGTTAAAAGTTGGACATGTTATGCGTGCCAAGGTTGCGCTTCAGTTTGGAAGAATGCATTGGCCCTTTGTGACCCAGTCACGATGCAGTCATGATGCAGCTTGCAGGCCAAGAAACTGGTAGAGCTCTTCCTAATTGTGGAGCTTTGGGGAGCTTCGGCAGCATTTCTAATCCCCTCACCCTTCTTCCGAAGAAGCAACCCCAAATGTTGAAGAAAATTTTTTGCGGGTCGATCGTTTTTTTGTTCCAGCTTGAGGTTCTGCATTCTTCGGATCCGCCTTTGACAGCCCCGTTTGCTTGTTCCGCTCTTCCCTTTTTGTGCTTTGTTTGTTGCTCCACTTGTGCCATTTGAAGGTTTTATGATTAGGCTCGACAGCAGGCCACACGACTTGGCCTCGTGGAGGGGTTCAAACTGAGGATATTTGCTGAGTACAGTTGCCGTGCACCCAGAAGCGAAACACCAAAAAGGAAACAAGTTCTTTGTAGTTGCAGAGCAGAACAACCTCAACCCTCGTCAGCCATTTCTACTACTGTAGGTTGGAGACCTTCGCTATTAGGTTGGAGACCTTCGCTATTAGGTTGGAGGCCATTGCTATTGGGGTGGAGGCCACTCTCTCTTTCCAGCATCGAGGTGTGCGCCTCGCTGAACATTTCGCAGCTGGGCATTGCCACAAAGCCGGCAGTGGCCTTGTCTGTGACCGGTGCCTTTGCATTGACCTTCGTGCGGGCACCTGATCTTGGCAAAGTGAGCGTTCGCACACAGCTACAGGGCCCCGCCGCCACATTTGGATTTAAAGGTTTTATAGAGTGAATTGTCGCAAGACTGGCAAGAGAACCTGGCAATTTCTGGAAAGAGTGCTTGGACTCTTTTGGTCGCTGCACAAAACGAAATGCAAAGTCCCTGAGGTTCCAGCAAAGCTTTTGACAAAGGTCAATGTGTGGCCCCAAGATTTTCCGACTGCATGCCTGGGCCTGAACCGCTTGGCCTTATCTCCATCATCTCGTGTTTTGAGGTGCTTTCGAATCTGGTTTATATTGCGAGCGCTTTGATGCCTGGATCCCAGGAACCGTAGATTCGACAAAGAAACGCCAAGTGAGACTACTCGTACGTAGCTAATAGTCCTTGTTCCACTCTGAAGAGTTGAGGTTTGTTGCAACGGGCTTGATGTTGCCTCAGAAGGAGCCGGAGCATGCGGAGCAGTGAGCGACAGAATTTCAGATTGTTACTCAAGAGAGGAGACATGAACCCGCCGTTATGACCAGTGGACCGGAACGGTGGCGGTCCTTGTCGGAAGAAGGATTTGGGCCTTCAACTCGTTGTGACAAATTCCAAGTCGGAATAACAAACATGAGGGACCTGAGAGACATAAGAAGTAGAAGAGGCTGTTTGCAAATTGTTTCACACCTTTCTTTTTTCCTGCATTCTATTTAAGGACACATTTTAAGGAAGTAGCCTGGCTTTGAGAGGCCCCGCCGTCTGAAATCCAGACAGTGAAGCCGTTGGACACTCAAGGCAACACGAACAGAAACCTCTTCACATCGAATCGTTCGACAGAAATGATTCATGCTTAGTTTAGAGTGTTGTACATATGCGCAGCTTTGACATGAAACACTTTCATGAAACGCTAATTGCCCTAAAACACCCAAGCTTCAACGATTCCTTAAAGATTCCTAGAAGGGTGAGGCACAGTGGCACGTCCACCGCGCCGGCCATGTCGCTTCTTGTTCCAATTCTAATTAAGTTCTAATTCTAATTCTTGGTTCTAATAGCTTCTTGTTCCTAGTAGTAAGGCCAGGAGCCCCTAGTAGCGTCCTTGCTCCTAGTAGCGATGCCAGGAGCCCCTGGTAGCTTCTTGTTCCTAGTAGTAAGGCCAGGAGCCCCTAGTGGCGTCCTTGCTCCTAGTAGCGATGCCAGGAGCCCCTGGTAGCTTCTTGTTCCTAGTAGTAAGGCCAGGAGCCCCTAGTAGCGTCCTTGCTCCTAGTAGCGATGCCAGGAGCCCCTGGTAGCTTCTTGTTCCTAGTAGTAAGGCCAGGAGCCCTAGTAGCGATGCCAGGAGCCCCTGGTAGCTTCTTGTTCCTAGTAGTAAGGCCAGGAGCCCCTAGTAGCGTCCTTGCTCCTAATAGCGATGCCAGGAGCCCCTGGTAGCTCTTTGTTCCTAGTAGTAGGGCCAGGAGCCCCTAGTAGCGTCCTTTCTCCTAGTAGCGATGCCAGGAGCCCCTGGTAGCTTCTTGTTCCTAGTAGTAAGGCCAGGAGCCCCTAGTAGCGTCCTTGCTCCTAGTAGCGATGCCAGGAGCCCCTGGTAGCTTCTTGTTCCTAGTAGTAAGGCCAGGAGCCCCTAGTGGCGTCCTTGCTCCTAGTAGCGATGCCAGGAGCCCCTGGTAGCTTCTTGTTCCTAGTAGTAAGGCCAGGAGCCCCTAGTAGCGTCCTTGCTCCTAGTAGCGATGCCAGGAGCTTCTTGTTCCCAGTAGTAAGGCCAGGAGCCCCTAGTAGCGTCCTTGCTCCTAGTAGCGATGCCAGGAGCCCCTAGTAGCTTCTTGTTCCTAGTAGTAAGGCCAGGAGCCCCTAGTAGCGTCCACTGCGGCCATGAACCTACGCCTCTACCTAAGGCATGGCCTTTTGGCTGCCGCAGGCATTTTGATCTTTAGCCCAGCAGGCACGCTGTCGTGGCGAAAGGTTTTCCGGCTTGGGGACTCTTCCCCAGTGTCTTGTGCCGGCCAGGTCACTCCTTCTATCCCCGGCTAATACAGCAGATGGAGGACATGGCAGTCTTGCTTACCTAGAAAGAGAGAGGGAGAGACAGAGAGGCGATGTAACAGCTTTGGACAGACAAGAGGTGCTGCCACAGCTTTAACCAGGAGCCTTCGAAGTTTCCATGCTGCATCAAGTGGGTGGACCCCTGCAGAAGTTGCACTTGTGTGGGGGTGCAAAGGGATTGAAAAGAGACCCCTGGAGGTCCATCTTTTGTTTTGTGTTCATGTGCCACTGCGTTACTTTGCCCTTTGCAAGCCAGGCATATGCTGGCGCTTGTGTGGTGTATCTCCTCATTGCTGTCCCTGGGTGAGATACACGGCCGATGCATTGCGCTTCACATTCAGTGTCAGCACACTCTCGCAGCCGATGTTGCAGGTACATGCTCTTTGGAGACGCAGCACAGCCAAGTGCCGTGCGCAACATTGGTTCCTTGATGTTGATAATGATCTGATGGGGCACGGAGAGGGCACTGGCAGCACACGAAGCCACAATATCATCCCAAGTAAATTACTTCAAAAGTTCGATGAAAGCACACAGAAGTGAGCGTCTCGTAGTTTCTCCGCTTACCGTTTAACTTCTTTTAACTTGATCAGACCAATTTTTGGACTTCGCCTTTGGTGACGAAGCCAGATGCCAATGGTGAGCTTTCATGGTGTCCCAAGGTTTGGATCGGAGCTTGGTGCCATTGCCTGACCTTTGGCCTGGGCCTCGGGGATCTTCAGCATCTCACGGCAACTGCAACTCAATGCCTGATGCATCTGGACTATCTGGACTCGCTATTGTGTTGAAAGCTGTTTGCAGCTTGGATGCTTCCCTGTCACCCGTTGTCGAAGGTGGATGAATACCTTGGCTGCGCTGGGATTAGTGGTCAAGCTCATCCCAAATCAGGACTGAACCTCATGGAACATGGAGGCCATCGCTCTTAGCCGCTACTAGGGTGGAGGCCATTGCTACTAGGGTGGAGACCATCGCTCTTAGGCTGGAGGCCATTTTGAACATTGTCTTCATGCACGTTGCCATACGTCGCCTTTGAACGTTCCCACGCCCAGGCCTTGGTGCTCTCCTCAGTTCTCAGTCACGGCTTCCATGGGTGAGTGAAGCTGAGCTAGTCTCAGGCAATACTATGCCAGCATTCTTGCCCCTGGAAGCAATGGCCTCCAATCTAATAGTGATGGCCTCCAACCTACTTGCGATGGCTTCCAACCTACTGGCGATGATGCCGGCATTCTTGCCCTTGTTCAAATTACAGAGCTTCTGTTGCAGTCTTCAGTGGACCTTGCCTCGCTTGTCTCCGTTGAGCTTCAGCTTCCAGACAACTGATCGAAACTTCCAGCCTAACAACAGCCCGAGTTATCCCAAGTTCTGAATCGCAGAAAGGTCGTTCTACAGTTTTGTTGACACTTCTAGCACTTTTACATAGCCCAAAGCGACGCAAAACTGCCCACCTCGTTGTGCTGATTCGAGCACCTTCCTTCTTGATTGGGTTCGAGCTCTGCGTGAAGCTGCCATGGAATGACGAGATGGTGCTTGCCCCCCAAAATGCTGACGGTACAAGTCATCGCACTGGACGGGGAGGCGGGACCTGGGGTTCATCCCAAGCAATGCTTTTGGCACATGAACATGAAAATCTGCCTGGAAAGCCTGACAATCAGCTAATGGTAAGTTCATCATACCACCCGTGGAAGCCGAGGTCTTCGGCTCCGAAATTCTTCTCAGAACCAAAGAGGGTCCTGAGGGTCCTGGGTTTCAGGCGATCTGATTTCACTCTCCGTTGGCAATCGCCCAGTTCCTTTGTTTGTTGAAGCTTTTGACGAGTTCCATGATAATGCAGCTTGTAATCCCCCAGTGTGTTTTCCTGCTCTACACTTGAAGCTTCACCTCAGTCTCTCGTATATTTGCTTGGATTCGATCAATAGCCAAATTGTTGGGCCATTGTCGATCCTGGTGCTGCAAACAGCTTCCGTCGCGCTCTCCAGCTTGAAGCGATACGATGGGCATCGGAAGGATCACGAGAGAACCAAATAGAACTTGTGGACGAGATGGTTACCTTGACCGCAAGAGATTACATACATTTACATTTGCATACTACACAACCATATATGAATTGCTGAGGCAGGGTCGAAGGTTTCACACTGCGGAATCTGTCAGGTTGTGCTGGAAAGCCTGGTGCCAACAACCCAAACAGCTTCTTGGCATTATATAGAAGTCAACTCACCCATCAGAGCACGTGATAAGAGCGCTCTTTTGAGCATGTGCGCTCTAGAACCGCGCGCATTTTGCCGTTCGAGGTCTTTGAGTTGAAGGAAGCTATTTGGCGGCAGTCAAAGACGTGGGCGCCATGCTGGCAACGCCTGATCGAAGACCGAGAAATCTTGGACACCGAGGCGAATGCTCCTCCAGCGGCGAAGGGGTCAACAGGACTTCACCGACCCACGTCTTTGGGACACAAAGTAGCATTAGAAGCTATTAGAAACAAGTGCATCGCTAGTAGTAACAAGTGCCTTACTAATAGTAACAAGGACGCTACTAGTGACAATAAGCTAATAGCTTTATTGTTCCTATAGTAGCGATGCGAGGAGCCCCTAGTAGCGTCCTTGCTCCTAGTAGTACGGCCAGGAGCCCCCTAATACACGTCGACGCATACATAGTCGATGTTGTCACTTCGAAGAGGTCCTTGGGGAGCTCTATGAGAACCAGGTGGTCTTGCAACTGGTGGACGCTTGGAGGTCAAAGATGCAGTGACAAACATGTTCAATTCAGACGCCATTGATTCACCAAGCAAACCCTTCAAAGAAAACGCGCTCAAACACACGCTAAAAGGATTGGCAGATGAGGTGACAGCAGACCCTTGGGACCTCCTGCTGAGCCGACCACAGCCTCAACAAAATTGCAGCCCTCCAACGAAGGAGGAGAACACGAGAGAGAGAGAGAGAGAAAGCTGAATGAATCTGAATACACGAAACCTAGGGCCAAAATGATCGGTGACTGCCACCTGAGTTGATTGATCCACAAGACGAACGCTGCAGGAAGTTCGTTGCTCTGCAAGGCGAAGCTTCTACTATTACCATGAAGAGACGCAGGTGACTTTGGTGCCTTTGCATTATGCTGCACTAGCTTTTGAATCAAGAAAGCTAGGAAGAGTCTTTTAATTTCTTGACTGACTGCATTCTTACCAATAACAAGAAGCTATTAGAAACAAGTGCCACGCTAGTAGTAACAAGTGCCTTACTAGTAGTAACAAGAAGAGAAACTTGATCGACCGTCCTCGGTTCTCATCCCACAGGAGCTTCGGGTGCGGAAACCCATCGCCAGAAGTCCTCCGGAGCCAGGCGAGGGCTTCGAGGTCAGTCATGCGACTCTTTGATGAGGCAAACAGGTAGCATCTTCATCATGGTTTGAAACAAAGTGCATGTTCTTGTTTCGTGGTTAATGTATGTTAATGTATTCTTTCACATCTATGTGGTTGTTTATCGAGGAAGGCATCATGTTTGGTCTTGGAAGTTTGCCACACTATGCCTGAGGAGCTATTGCGCGGCAACAGAAGGTGATCGAGGCAATGGAAGCGATGGCTTCGCAGGATTTGGATCAAGCGCTTCAGCTCATCCAACGCCTATTCGATGCCATCGAGGCACTTCCGCACCAGGTTATCGGTCAATCCGTCCCATGGTCAGTTTGGTGATTTGGGTGTATTAAATATTACCAGTATATATTTGGTACACACACACACCCATGCACCCGCGTGCTTTGTGTTTCCTTGTCTTCTTTCATTTGCCTTCTCTTTCCATGTAACCTCTTTTTTGAGAGTTCGTGCCAGGCCCAAAAGCACGACGTGGTTGCCGTTTCTCTTTCGGTCAGTCTCATGTTCTGATGATTCTTGACACCTCTGCTTGAGTATTTACAGAAAAGTGCACAGAGGCGTGCCAACATCCCAGTGATTGGTCTCAATGGCATACAAATAATACCTGGTCGTTGGACAGCCGCCTAAGGACGCCTTCATAAAGTTGCAGGGAGTGAGTTGGTGGTTCCAACAGGTTTCAATTTTACTGGATGTTTGATGTTGAGCCACGGGGTGGTCGATGCGATGATGGTTATCAGGTTGAGCCTGGGCCTTGGAAAACCGAGGACGGGTTCAGGGCTTGATCCTGTGCCAGAACAGATTCAGCCTTTGGAGGCTTTGTCCAAATCGACATTCGGATATTCTTGGGTATCCATTAGTATCCATCATGATGCCAATGCATCAGTTTGAGCAGTCAGGCGAAATCTGTTGCAACTGCCAGCTCTCGGTTCGACGTCAGGACTTGCTCTATTTCCTCCGTGAGGATCTGGCTGAGGCCCCCGCCTCCACGTTGAAGATGGCGCTGAGGCACCAGGCCCGCGAAGCCGTTCGGCGGTTGCATAGATATGCACGTGAGGACGCAACCTTGATAGGTTGGAGGCCATGGTTACTAGGTTGGAGGCTGTTGTTATGTGCAACATCGAAAATGCTCGTTGATCAGGTCATGAACCATTTGAACGCAGAAGATCCTGGGCAGTTTGGCCACTGGGTGACAAGGAGGACACGAGTGACACTGCTTACATGTATCTAGCTGGGTCCAGGTTCAAGTCAGTCTTAAGGTGCTGCTTTTCATTGTATATTTTTCCACATCCTTGTCATAGGTCGAGAGACTACTGTACCTCGTGATAATATGGCCTAAGGCAAAATGATGGATGTCTTGCGCTGGCTGAGCCCGCAAATCGTACCACACCTGGCTCCTCGCTTGAAATGAGTCAAGAACAAATTACATCCAGGTCACCGGTTCTTTTGCAACAGGGCCTTTGCAGAATTTTTGTCAAGGTGCTTTGTGCAACGAAACTGCCTTGTGTTAGTTATGCTCACGTGATGCATCAAGCTGAGCGACAACACAGTGAGAAAGGCCTTCAAATGGTGAGTTGTTGGGTTGTTTGCGCGGGCTGGGCTTGCTGCGATCGTCAGTGATTGGATCACAAGTTGAGTATAAACTTTATTAACGCAAGAGCGATTACCCATTGCCGGAGGGAATTCTTAAGGCCATCATCCAGGGACTTCCTTAGTCTGCAGAACATCAGTCAGTGAGGAACAGTGCAGATTGATCTGGTCGGACTTGATATAGTTAGTAGACCTTTCCCACAACGAGAGCATCCAGCATCCATTTGATGTCGAGCCATGAGAAGTCAACCTGACGTGCAACGGTGGCTGCTGCTGCTAGGAGACTGGGGCAGAAAATGCTGGGGCTTTGGCCTTTCGCGAGTCGTTCCTTTATCGATACACCGTATAATTAGTAAGTACCTGATTGAAACCATAAGTAAACTGTGCTTGACCTTCAGCTGCCCGAGAACATAAGCCTCCTAGTTGTCCCAAAAAATGCTGTAGATTTTGCCTTCCTGGCTGCTTGAACATGTGCTCTCTGGAGGAGCAGCTGTGACATTTTTCGTCTTTGCTCCTCGTACCTTGGCGAACTTCCGGCAGCTTACTTAAAGACTTAAAGACTTAAAATATTAACGCTTAAGTGGAGCTTTTGCAGCTCTGAGGTGGACTGCTGGTGGGTTTGGTGGTCTTAGCACTTTTGGGTGGACGTTGCCCACAACGTCTCCTGCGGCGCAAGACCAGAGCATCTTGGCTGACAGCTTGAGAACTGAGGCCAACAAAACGTGAACACGAAGCACAGTGACTGACCAAGAAGACCGACATCGACAAAACGCAAAAGAACTTGGACAAATAAAGCAAAAGGATGATAATTGAGTATGTCAATTTCGGAAGAGATTGGAACATGCTGAAAATACGATAGTGCAGAGCCAAGTCGATTGTGCCTCAGGACTCGGAGTTGAAACCCATCGTTGAGACCTCTCAGGAGCTTTACTATGCTTTGCTTCATGAAGCCTATAGACTTTGTTTACTCTTTGGTGTTTGGTTTGTTTCAATGAAGTGAGATTTGTATATTTTAGGTTTTGAAGCTTTGAGTGGAAGTTCGAGCAAGGTTTTGAGTATTGAGCAGCATGACCACGTCTTGCTTATATGTCGAAAGGACACCACAAACTAGATTAAATGAAGAGACCCAGCAACAAATGGTGCATAGTTTTGCAAAACTTTTGTGCTCTTGATCACGGACCTCTCCATTTCCCGCAGCTTCCTAACCGCCTGTCGCAAATCACAGGACGAGACCTCCAATGATGGAGACTTTTGGCTGAAGGTCTGAAGTCATGAAGCTCCCAAACATGGTTTCCAGAGCTGCGAAGCATTGCGAAGCGTATTATTCTTTTGGAAGTGGTTGTCCCCAAATGGGACTTTGACAAGATGTTGCCCTGCCAAGTTTGAGGACTGGGGCGCCACACTGGTGTTGGTCTTTGAGGCAAAGGATCCCATGACCAACGTGTGGAGACTCAGGGGTCGTCGTGGCAGGAACTTCGTTCGTAGAATGCCAGTCCTGGGGAACTCTGGGGAACTCACGAAAGGCAAAGGTTGACAATGCACATCGCCTTGCACGAAGTCAAGTGTTACTGTAGGTTTCAAGGACCCCATTCTAGATAGTATGGATGCTGAGTACCTGCTCTTGAGGTACAGATCAATGCAAATTATCACTTATCACTAAGCGTATTGACAAATTCATGGCATATTTGACATGAATATGAGAAGCGGAGTCTGCGTCAGGGCGCTTGAACGGCACGTCGTAGAAGGAAAACGATGGAAAGAGAGGTCCTTCGTCCTTGCTCGTTTTTGTTGAAACCACGACCCTCCAGGCACGTGCCTCCCCAAATTGGGCCAGGTGCAACAATTGAAGATCCGGGCAGACGAGGACTACTTCAGTTTTTCGCATTCAACGAAACACGGCAATCAGACCTTTCTAGTTGGGAGATTTTGAGAGCAAATTGGTCCTTGAGCTCATGAAGATAATGATTTTCTACATTTTTAATTACGCTTTTTGTTTCTGCTCTCAAGATGGACTTTTGGAGAACTCTTGGACGCTGGAAGAGAGCGACAGTGATGAGCACGGTGGGTTGAGTCCTGGCGAACTCTTGGAGCGGCTGCGCAATGCAGGCGGTGCATGGCGGTGCTGCGCGACCGTCGCGGCGGTGTCGTATGGTGTCGTTGTCAGCTGCATGCTGTTTGAGCGGCTTGGTCATCTTCACTCACAGAACCAGGTCGATCCTCAACGGACATTTACCATCATCCTGTCCTTGTCATCTTCGGTTTTGTGAGGTTTGGTACATAGGGTTTAGGATGGAACATGTAAGAGAGATTTGGTGGAGGATCCTTCGACTGTGATTCCCACCACGGTAAACCAGATACAACCAAAAACATGCTGTACATATTCAGGGTGGATACGAGCCAATTATGTAGTTCATGATTCATGTCCCTCATTTATCGTCACGAGTTTCTAAATTGTCTCCTAATCTAAGATGGAAGTGCGATAAAGAATGAACGGAACATATCGGAAGCACTCATCAGGACAAGAACACGCACGTCGTTTGACATAATACTAAGAACCTCTGACGGGACCAGAGAAAGGAGGTTCAAAACAATGTGTTTTTCTAAACATGCAAGATACACAGGGGGTTCACACTTTTGCCACTGCGCATGCAAGCAAGCTCAATGTCGAGGAGGCTATGCGGTGCGGTTTGGTTTGGAGTTTCCTCAGTGTTGGCTTGGCTCACCGTGCGGCGCTAGCTGAGTGCAACCACAAGTTGCACCCCAATGGAAATCCCTTCGAATGTGGACCATGAGGGGGAAATGCAACATTTGCACTTGGTTGAGAGAAGTAGTGCGAGGGCTGAGAACCGAAGAAGGGTAAAGAAGACTGCAGGAGAGCAGAGGAGAAAGAACAGAGCAGTCGAGTGAAAATACACAGACACGCAGTAGAAGGGTAACGGCTTAAGGATAGTACAGAGGAGTACCGAAAAAGCAAAGGGCAATCACTACTCTCAACCAATAACTGCACATCACGACAAAATCTTTCCAGTGTCACGCTATGCCACGCTGCACACATGAAAACTGCGCTTTGCTTGCCTGCTGAAGGCTGAAGGTTTTTCTCTTGACACATTTCGGTTGTGACTGTCATGAACATTGTGGTACTGATGTCGGTGCCTTTTTTGGTTAGGTTGCAAGTTTAGACACCTTGTTATTTACTACTATTTAGTTTGTTTAGTGGGCAAAATGCAAGTCAGAAGGATAGAACATGGACCCTGCACAAGGATGACACGTTATTTTTTTCAAATAGAGATGTGTACATCGCCAACATGACAATAGTAGAGTCGAAGCACGCAGGAAAATTGTGAAACTCACTCATTTAGCTGAAGACACAAACAGGTGCGAAGTGTGTGACACTGGATAGTTGCTTGTTCATGTCCATGGGTTACCGCTGGACCAGTGACCACGGTTGGAACCACAACTGACACGACCAGGTCTTAGTTACCGCCTTGGCTCTTCCGCAGCTGGGGAATTCATTTTCTGCTTGGTGCGATTGCCGGAGGAGACGGCGCAAGCGACATTTGGCTGAATCACCGAGTCCTCCCTTCTTGAAGTCATGAGATTTCTTCTGGGATATTAAACATCTGGAAGATCAAGATGCTGTCTGCCAGACTGCTTGTTGTGAGGAATCTGAGTTTCTATCCCATCGACTTGCAACTCGATGCAGACGAGGCACAAAGATATGCCTCGGATTTGGGTCGCTTGGACTGCACAGGACGCCGGATCCCCGGCTTTGTACAGGAAGACCTTGGTGAAACGGACTGAGGTATGTTGCTTGCGCTGCGCTCAGAGGTGCGTGATTGGGAAGAAGCTTGGAATCTCATTCATCGTCTTCGATTTTGTTGGAGCCTCAATTTATCTCGGGAGTTTAGCACCTGCAGACTTAGGAAATTCACCCTTGCGAGTCCTTTGACACTCGCGGAGAAATGCAAAGTCCACCTGAGATGCTAGAAGATGTTTGGGAGGATTTGCACATGCGCCACTTAGCGGAAGGCAAGAAATCACTTAAGATCACTTAAGTGGACCAGATGAAGACCAGAGCTGGATTTTGGATTTGAGTTGAGGTTTTTGTCCTCAAATCCCTGGACGCGTGTTCCAGCACTACCCGCTGGTAGGGAAGTCAGGCCCGGCGACGCATTTCAGGGGTCAAGAGAAATCGACTGCCACGGGCATATGTTTGAAGCATCAATGTGGAACCGTTTGCGATGATAATGATGCAGGCAAGACAGCGCTGTCTAGCATTTTGACTCCTTCACAAAGACTGCGAATGCTTCTGAGTTTAGTGGGAGATGCCACTCATCAAGCAAATTGGCGACCTGACCCCTGCTTGTGATCTTTTGTCGGTCATGAGACCATTTTGTGGGCCTCAACTCCTTTGATTTACCGGGCTTGTACATTTCTGAGTCTCCTTTAGAATTTAAAATGGTGACAGGCGGTCTGGAAAAGCGTCACACATAGCGAAAGGGAGTAAGGATAGTGCCCAGAAGTGCGCACACACTTTCATCTATTGGAACATGAGCTTTCATCCATTGTGGTTCATCTATTGTCCGTCATGTTGCTAAGCACAGACAGCAGGGCACGGTTTCCGAGTGCAACTAGGAAGCTCTTCTGATGGCAAGACACACCAACCCCGACTCCTAGTGGCGATGCCGTTGTTCCTAGTGGCGTCCTCTTGTTCCTAGTAGTAAGGCCAGGAGCACCCCTAGTAGCGTCCGGACGCTCCGTTCGTAGCGATGCCCTTTGTACATTCGGTCTGAATGCCCAAGCCCTGACGCAACCGCGCAATAGGAGCCAAACGCCCCGTGCAGCGGGGTGTTACAAAATCAATCAATGCAACACCAAATGATGTTGTAATTGTTGTAACAGAATACGCCAAAGGAGATGCTATGGCTGGTCAATTGTTGTAACAGAGCAATTGTTCGAAACATCTGACAGGAACCCCTGACTCCGTGGAAATCAGTAAAAGGAAACATGTGACTGTCGATAGGAGAATAATGACTGTAGATGTCTGTAGAGAAAACACGATTCTATCATTCTTTCTTTGATCTGCTGGCAAATGATAAATGCAAGCAATTTCAAAGGATACGACGGACAGGAGTGCCGCTAATGACCTTTGGAAGAGGGACCACATTGACTACATTTGTCACTAGATGAGGGGTCCACCAGTCCACCGAAGAAACTAGAATTGAACACTTGTTATTTTTGGTGCACTGAAGATCTTGCTGGTCCTACATGCAATGATCGGCACTCGTCTGAGACGCTTTCGGTCTCTGAGGACCTACCTGGTGCTGTAGGCACTATGGGACCAGGTCTCAAGCTTGATCAATGGAAAAAACCAAAGTTCTACAATTGCATCCCGGCTGCATGACCTTCATTGTAGGTGTACTACAGAGGTTCAACAGGAAAGTTTGCGTAGTGCGGATGGAGCAATATTTTGTAGCTGACCTGGAATTGCCAAACACCTTGAGGCTTGCTGCACACATGCCGAAATTTTGGGGCGAGTCGTGTGGCAAGGGCTGCCAGTAGTGCCCACGTACAAAGAAACTTGTCATGAATTTCAATTTTAGCCGGACACATTTTGTCAGCAATTTTTTGCATTGGCTTAATGGAGGCGGTGCCAACCTAAGGAGACTTCCCCAAGGGTTTTTCATTTTACTTCTTGATGCAGGAGCTTGCTTGTTCATTGCAAAGCAAAAGTAAGATGTCACATCATCATGTCAAAGTGGATCAGAGGAGCCGCGAGATGCTACCTTTCAAAGGCTGCAGATGAAATTTGGCCGTCCGAGCTCTGCACTTTTCCAGCATGGTTTGCTCTCTGGAGTTGTGGCGTCTTGTCTTTCAACATTCACTGAAGAACTCCGGCGGTCTCGACATTGCTTGAACGCAGGTTTCAAAACACCATCGGTTTCCTAACAATAAATTGTACAACATTGTCGTTCTTGGATTGAAATTATACAAAAACAGAACATATCTGTTTAACGTTGGAGGCCATCACTATCAGGTTGGAGGCCATCGCTACTAGGGTGGAGGCCATCACTATTAGGTTGGAGGCCTTTTTAACATACTTAATTTGTTCTCTGACCTTTCTTCAAGGACAAAAAACTGCCGTCCATTTTGCAGCATTACTTTGGACAGCAGATCGGCGCGGGCCCCGGGGAGTTCCATCAAACATGAGTTTGGAAAGGAGCAACATGAAGGAGTTGTGACTCAGTTATAACATATTGCAGAAGTCAAAAAAGACAGACACCTCATGTAGTTGTTATGAAGTTCTAAACGTTATTGCCCAAACATTTGCACATTTTGCACCTGCTTGCGTTGGTTTTGGCAGGTTTCTACTTTGCCTTTCTACAACATTTGTTCTCCTATGGTTTCGCTTTGTCGGTGCTTGTGGCGCCTCTGTTGGCCGTCTACAGTGTGGACTGGGCAAAGCATTTGGTCCAGGCTGTTGCACAGGACGGGACACTGACGCTAGTTTTCAGTGACAACGCAGAAGTCAAACACAAACGCATACAATATTGCAGAAGCAAGTTCAGAAAACGAAGAAGGAAAGCAAAAGAGAAGTCAACATGAAGAGATCTCGGGTTTTCTCCAGCTGTTTGGTCGTTCAGCCATGTGCAGTTTTTGCCGCTATAGGCAACTTGAACAACTTCCTGATCTCAGAATGATTCAGAATGCCCTTGGTATATTCTACACTCTTTGGCACAACAAACATGCCGAACCTTCTCTTTCTTCTTCTCTCAGGAGAAGCCGTTGTTTCTGTTGGACGAGATGGTCTCAGAGATTAGTCACTTGGATGCCTCGCGAAGCCGCTGGCCACTATGGTGCCTCGGACGCACCGTTGGGTGTCTCGTCGTCCCATCTTTTTTTGTTCAACTGTTTTTGTTTGAGTTGAACCAACGCAACCAATATTGTTTTACAGTGTACAGGAAAACTGGAAAGATCAGAAGAATGAGAGCATAGAAAAGAGTCTAGAGTAGTGTAGTCACCATCAGCGTCCGACCGTAAATGATCATAGCCTTTTGAAGCTTATTCGTGCACCGTCCGGTTTCTCCCGACCGGGTTTGAGGTCGCTCATGGTGGGCCTGACCACCACGGTTTGGGGTCAATGTGTGATTGAATCCTGGCATCGCCAGGACATCCGAAGCGGTGACACTTTGTTGACACTGCGCGCAGAGCGCTGTGAGATGGCCTCCAACCTTTTTATCAAGTCTGGTGAATTCAATTGTCCCAAGTCCTGCTTCCTGGTGAAGTCCAAAGGGTGTTTTCTTCACATATTGATCGAAGTCACTTGCAGCCACGTGAAGCAGTCATCGTTTGGGAATTGATTTGCAAAAAAGCGACCGGCACCCGCTCAGCACTTGAGTCTTCACATACTGGTACCCGTGAAAGGTAAAACACAACGAAACCTTGTAAAGGAGTCCAAAAAGCGATAACAAATTGCAGAAACTGAGCATGGAATGCAGAGTTAGCACAGGGATGCACAGGGCATGCGCTTTTTGTAGGCTTTAATCAAGATGAATATTGTATAGTGCCTTGAGTTTAGCCAGCCTGCAAGCCACGAAACAAACAAGGGTGGTAGCAACTTGGGCTTCCACGTGTGAGTTTCATGCCTGCCGAGACTGGACTCTTCACAGAACATATGTTTCAAGAGCTCTGGAAACCTGAAGAAGAGTAGGGCACAAAACGGAAACAACATGTTATTTTAGGTTGGAGGCCATTGCTAGTAATTTGTTCTTCTCAAGTAGGGTGCCATTTCAGGAAAGTCTTTTAGCTCAACTCGGAGAGCTCGGGGTTTGAGTCTTGGTGCTTAAAGGGCTTGGTGCTGGTTTGAGCGTGTTAATGCAAACTTGGCATGACGTTCACAGCTAGAATGCTGAACCGAGAAGGACAAAGCTGTTGGACTTCTCAATTAAAATTCGAAGCTTTGCAGGAGAAGCGGCTTGCTCGGCAATGGGGATGTCATCCTTGGCGTCGAGCACTGACGCGGCCTTCCTTTCGTGGAAAGCTAGCAGTAACTCACCTGTAATTAGCCAGTTAGTTTCGTAGCATCTCTCAAGATGATGCTTCCAAATGGGTTTAGGTGTGCTTGAACGGTTCTTTCCGTTGTGGGGTCTCTGGTCCATTCTTAGTGAATTTAGCTGAATTTGTCAGGTCAGCCGTGTCGACGGGCGATTGGCTTTCGTGCACCGCAACAGGCGCAGCGGGCAGAGTGTTTCTTTCAGGACTGGTAGCGATGAAACAAGAATATCCAAGAAATCGAGATGGAAAGCGGAAGGAAAGGCCCCTTGAAAGGAACATCAAGACCATTCAAGACCCAACCACCAACAAGAAGCTACTAGTAACAAGTGCATCGCTACTAGTAACAAGTGCCTTAACAAGAAGCTACTAGGAACAAGTGCATCGCTTCCTTTTTCATCTCTTGGACTTCTTTGATATTCTTGTTCTCTCGATTGGGCGGGGTCCGAGGTGGATTTGGCAGGCAAAATATCCAGTCTGACTTGTAATGATTCCTACCGTCCGGCACACCCTAATAGCTATGGCCTCCAACCTAATAGCGATGGCCTCCAATCTAGTTGTCGTTTCAATCTCCTTTCCTGACATGGATTCGTTTTTGCCGATTCAGGCGGCTTTTCCAAGCACGTGTCATCGCTGCAACTTGTCAGCCTTGGAGACAGGTTTTGAGCCTTTGATGTTATCGTTTGATCAAAGGCTCGTCACAAGCTCAGCTTGGTACAGATCTCAGGTGAACTTGTGCTTTCTGTGCCTTTGGGCCCTCGTCTTCGGCGTCCTCGGTGCCTTCTTCCTCCGTACAGATCAGGACACGTGGCCGTTTTCGTGATGTGGGAGGATGCGAAACACTTGTGACACACTCTTTTGTTCTTTCGAGACTGGTAACAAAGGGCATCGCTACTTGGACAAGGACGCTACTAGGGGCGCTCCTGGCCTCACTACTAGGAGTAAGAACGCTACTAGGAGCAAGGGCTCCTGGCATCGCTACGAACGGAGCATTCTTACTACGAACAGAACAAGGACTACGCTTCTGTTTTGCGATATTTGCTCTTTCTCCTTCGCTCTTTCCGCGTGAGGTTCAGGTGGCCACTGAGAACTACGCTTCCTTGGGCGCGATGTTCTCTGTGGCACCTTCGTCGAGCGTTTGAGTTCAGAGGGAGACACAGAGACACAGGGAGACAAAGACAAAGAGCAATTAGAAGCTCAAATGCTCAAATCCTGTGAACATGTGCCTTCTTGAACTGCTGGGTGCGATTATGTCGAGGGAGAGAAAAGGAGGCAAAGAACAATGAGACACACATGGTCTGAGATGATTCCGAAAGATTTCTATGACATTTTTGGAAAGCGACCGAGGCCAGTGTTTTGAGTTATCACCTCTTCCGTTTGGTCGCCAATGCTCTCACTGAAGCGGAGAACCATCGAGAAGAATCGTGACTTTGAGACAAGCTCTTCCGTTGCCCGGAATCGACGGAGAGTCGAAGCAATCCTAGTCGCTGGACAAACAGATTGGTATCCATGTGTTTAACCGCCCAGCAGCAATTGCTTTCACGAAGAGCAGATCAACAAGCAGCCCTTGCCTTTCAGGAGGGTGGACAGGTCCTAAGTACTATTCCAGAACCACATCATGTTCACATATTTCTCACTGCGGAGAATCCTATGGTGTTTCGATCGCCAAGTAGCAAAACACTGCAACTATTGTAGCATATCTGTATATGGTATACGTTAGTTCGTTTTTTTTTGAACTAACAACAATATTTCTTGAGCACTGTTTAAAGCGAAAGGAGACGCCCAGATCCAGATATTTTTGCTCTAAGTTGGTGTAGCTGTGAGATGCTGTTAGTCACCCGAGGTCTTGGGAGACGTCCATTTTGTTGAAGAAGTGGGCCTTGACCGTGATTGTGCAATGTGGCCAATCTGCAGTACCTTTTTTTTGCCGATTTGTTTTCCACTTCGAAAGAGTCAGGCTGCCTTTGTCATGTCAGGTTGGGCCCCGCTGCATTTGCTTTTCGTTCGACCGTACTTATGGCCCTGTGCCTATGGAGAGCCTGAGCTACGAAAGCAGCTGCGGATTGAGCAGTGCGAATTTTGGGATCAGGCTGGTTGCTCATGTATTATAATGTATTATCACGTATTTGTAAGTACAAGAACTCAATGCAGTTTTTATTCAACTTGTATTTTACCCTAGTGCGTAGAGAAGGGTTCTTGTTTAGCTGTGTCGGGAGTTGAGCTGTGTTTCTCTCAAAGTGTGTTCCGTAAGGCACGACCGACCGCCGCCGTCCGCGAGTGACTGTGTGGTGTCACAAATTGCCTGGGAACGGAATTGGCAGATGTTTGGACTGCTGGTGTTTTTATTAAAGGTTTCTCCAATTCATGAAATAACATCTTCCAAGCTTTTTTGAAATATCGTAGTCCTTTATGAGGAGCTGGTCGCGTATGAGTGTCCTAATTACTGCCAGGTAGATCCTGGCAGGACCGGTGGGCGGATGTTTCAAAACATACGATGACTTGTCACCTTAAAGGAATGCATTTCATGAAGTGGTGTGGTGACTTGTCACGTGATGAAGGGTGGCGTGATGCTGTCTCATGTGCTGGGTTGTGACGTGGTGACATATTATATAGATCTATCTATTTAATATATATATATACAGTAGGTGTGTGTGATATGGTGGAGTGTAGTGTGATGATTTGTGATGTGGCAAAGGGTAGCTTCCAGTGGCGGCCCTTTTGGAGTCTTTTGAGGCGAGTCTTCCCCCCAAAATCTAGGAACCACATGAAATAGTGCGAGTGCTTCTTCAGGGAAGCTTTCCTGCGTCAGGTAGTTAGTAGTAGCTACCCCTTTCTACTAGCTACTTATTGGCCTACCAGCCACCTACCTCCCCCTTCGATAGTTAAGTTTCCCTAAAATCTAGGAATCAAATGAATAGTGCGTGCGCTTCTTCAAGGAAGCTTCCCCCCCGCCGCATTTAGGGCGGCGGTCGGAGCTTCCTTGAAGAAGCGTGAGCTATCTTGCGTCCATACGTAGTAGCTCACTTGTAGGTACTAGCTACCTAGCTTCTACTAGCTACCTACCTCTACCTACCTCTAGCTACCTCCTACCTCTACACGGCCTTTTGTTTGGCAACATTTTGCAACTTTTGGACAGTGTAGTGGAAATCTCCCTTTTGGAGACTGAGGTCTCACTTCGTCAGGTCTTTTTGTTTGTCGACTCTTTTTTCTGATTGTCAAAACTTGTTAAAACTTGCTTCAAAGAGTCAGAGTCTTTACCCATTACGACACTTCTCTCTATATAGAAACCTCCGGAGACCTCTACATCTGCATACTTATCCCTAGAAATACTACAGCTCCTGTCAGACTTTTTCCTATATGATGAATACTTTTGATACTGTGGATTAAACAGCTGTACTTTCAGTTCAGTGTTTCAAGTTGGTATCTTTTTCTGATGTAGAGAACTCTCCTTTTTCGATTCTTGGTTCCAACCAACAATTTGTCAATATGTATCTCCAAAATCTCTACTCTTTAAGATATAGACATTATTTTTTTTCGATTGTTCTTTACAAATCTCCATATACTCCAAATCTCTACTCTTTCAACCTCTATCAAAAAGCATTTTTCGATGCCTTTCTTTAGACACCTTTGGTCGACAGTCGACAGTCGATTCGTCTTCCGTGCATTCGCCCCGACGATTCGTTCGACGCGTTCCAGCTCCGTTCCACAGAAACGCCGCACAACGAAGCTTCCACAGCTCACCTCGCCAGCTTCGAAGCCACAAGGGTAGCAAACATTGTTATTACTAGCGTGGCACTTGTTACTAGTAGCGATGCACTTGTTTCTAATA
>CAXAMN010028027.1:3200884-3212798 GCA_963970005.1 Durusdinium trenchii
TTGTTACTACTAGTAAGGCACCTGTTACTACTAGCGTGGCACTTGTTCCTAGTAGCGTGGCACCTGTTTCTACTAGTCCTCCTTTTCTACACGCACTATATGGTCCTCCCCTTTCTGTGTCCGTGACCCCGCCCACACGACAGACTTGCCCACATTGTGCCAACAGAAAGCATGAAGGGCATTTCATCCCAATCTTAGCCCTTGCAGAGCGCCCAATGTTCACTACTGATTCAGACAACCAAACGGGTGATGAGCACTGAGCACTAAGCACTTGCATTTTGTGGCAGCTCAACATACATGCTTCTAATGACGAATAAATTGAGCCGACCCCCCCAAAGCTACACGCCTTGACCCTTTTTGAAAGAACTCTTGAATAGCCAGCGGCCCTCTGGCTGTCGACTGACCCAATGCTGTATGACCAAGCCACTACGCACAACCAAGTAGGCGAAAACATGGTACAGCCTATTTTCCACCCTGCCCAGCCATCCCAAGCCATCCTTTGCCATAGACATTTGCAGCCGCCCCGCTGCCGGTACTGGCCGCCAATGGGTCATGATTCGTGTGATGCTGTTCTGAAGTGTGCTGCAACTTCAGGCTATGCCTGCAGTTTTCTTGTCATTGCCGTGCTTCTGGAAATGTTGCCAAGTGTTGAGGGGAATAACTTTTGTCTCCCAGAGAAAGCGGCGGCTTTCAGGAAAAGTGTCAGATTTATTGGGAGGACACTGCCTTTTGTTGCACAGTGCTGGTACAGGATTTTTTTGCATACTACTTTTCTGAACCTTCGTATTTTTGTCCGGAAATCTCTAATCTGCTCCAGAAATCTCAACTTTTCGCTCTTTCTGTACCTTCCGCAGCCATGGCACCATGAATGCCCCGTTCCAGTCCAGACCCCGAGCGCTGCATCACACGAGATCCCGTGCCAACTCTGCAGACCTGACGGTTGGCGCACCCAATCCATCCCAATCCTTTGATTCCCCTCCACACTACCTCGACCAGCGCATGCACAGAAGAATGTATCCCTTACCCTCGCACGTCCTATGACAAGAGTGTCAGATAAGAGTGACCTACAAGAGTCGTGCACAAGAGTGCCCTGCAAGAGCAGCATAGGACCTTCCTACAAAAGTGCCATACAAGAGTTTTCTTCAGGGACATACAAGATCGTCATGCAAAAGTTCTCAGATTTTCTGGGACAGACCTATAGGTGTGTTGCATGACAATCAGGTTCTTTGTTCGTTCGTTTCAAATTGCTCGCAATGCTTCAGACTGTTTGAGCCATGCTTGGAGGAGTGCTGCGATCAAGAATTGAGGAGTGGTGGGCAGGCAAACACAGCTTCTTCTCAGTTCTGTTGTCGGCAAGCCACTGAATATGCTGAAAAGATGCCCTGCAGTGCAGTGCCCTTCAAAACTGCGCATGTTCTCAATCTGGTTCGAACAAGTGTTCTTTGTGTCAGAGGATTCTGCTAGGGGCTCCTGGCCTTACTAGGAGCAAGGGCGCTACGAACGGAGCAAAGGGCATCGCTACTAATTCTGAGCGACATGATTTACTACTAGCTTCTTGTTACTAGTAGTAAGGCACCTGTTACTACTAGCATGGCACTTGTTACTACTAGCGAACCTTGTAGCAATTCTGTGTCGTCAAATCATCGCGTCTGGAGGTCCTGGTGAGTTTCGCGGAGGTGCGAGGCGAAGCTGTGCTACGCCATGCGCGGCAGTTCATCGCTGGGTGGCTAGTGCCTTGGAGTTGTGAAAAATGATATATTACAATACGCGATGGATTGCTACAAATGACAAAGAAGAGGCGGACTTGGACTGGACGGTTGAACCTTAAGTTTTACCAAAGAGATCGTATTGACATCTAGACTCACTAGACGCATTCTTTTGTGAAGCGTCTGATTCTGCTACGATGACGAGCAAGACCGGGGTATTTTGGGGTTGCGAGGTCTCCAAGATCTTCGTGCACAATTTGTCTCTCGGAACGTTTGAACAGTAACTTGAACATGTCACAACATGTGGTCTTGCTGGGATAAGCATGGAAGTCAGCCTAAAGCAAGTGTGCGAATTGAATTTCGGAGGTTGAAATGGATTGTGCCGCGGTTGTGTGGTTTCCTCTGCACCCGTGGCCTCTACCCGCTTTTGGCGGTCGATTTCGCAGAGGACGTCTTAACAGACCTGGTGGCATGACGGCAGAGAGGAAACAAAAAGGAAACACAAAGAAGGCAAAAGGAAAACACATGTAAGAGAACATACCCATTTGCGCTCTGAAATGCTTGTTCGTCTAATGTTCTGAGTTTAGTATGTAATCCGAAGTTTAGAACCCATCGCATGTGTGATGTATTTGGGAAGGATAGGAGCAATGCTTTTCAAGACAAGTCTTGACAAGAACTTGACGGATTCTTGAAGGACTGTGACTGTTTGCTATATACAACATGTATATCTACATGTAATTCTACAACATGTGTATACACCACAGGTATACAGCAAGAAGCTACTAGGGGCTACGGGGCTCTTCGTTCCAGTTCGGTGAGGCACTCGAGAGCCAGGGCACACGGCGGCGGATGCACCGAAGCCGCTTGCGCCGCTGGCTGTGTCCCAAGCCGCTCGGAAGGCCGATCTCGGAGCCCTGGTGCTCTACGGAAAGAACGAGAAAGAGAGAGAGAGAGAGAACGAGAAAACAATATGTAAATAAGATTAGATAAGTATATAAACCCAACAAGAAAAAACAAGGGCATCAAGAAATTCGTGTGATGTGTAATGCGTTGTGCAGTCCTGAAGAATTGGCGCTTCTTGCTTTATTTGGGCCGTGTGATTCCTCAGGTTCAACTGCTGAAGCTAAGCTTCCAGACAACACGAAAACGACGCCCGTGTGTTGTGCGTTCCAACTAAGGCGTCCGCGCTACGGTCGAAGCGCAACAGACCTTGGTGACGCAGGTGTGCTGACAGAAGAGTATATATATATATATGTATGGTTCTCCCAACATTCTTAAATTGTTAGAAGATCTGAGTTGCTATTAGCAACAAGGGCATCGCTACTAGGGGCTCCTGGCCTTACTCTGGGCAAAAAGCTACTAAAGGCTCATGGCATCGCTACTAGGGGCTCCTGGTTTCCCCTTTTCTCTTTCGACCCTTCGACCTTTCTTTCTCTGGTTTCTTTTGGACCTGTTTGGCGGAAGCTAGTTTAGGCCCATCGAACATGCCGGCAGAGCTTATCTTTGCTTGCGAGTGCCAGCTTGACAAGCAGGAGCCCAGCTGAAGATGCCCCAGAAGGTAACTTTCCAACTTTCGATTTGTGAATTGAGACCGTTCAGTTACCATCAATGTTACGAACCCAAGACAATTTGTTCAATTCTAAGAACAATACCAAAGGCAAATTTCACTTGGAAACAGCTTGGAAAGCTGTTCGAAAGCGACCGATTGTGCTTTGACGTGTTCGAAGAGTGATGTGACAACTTGCGACTCATCCGTAGGGTGGAGGCCATTACTACTAGTAACAAAAAGCTGCTAGTAGCTTCTTGTTACTAGTAGTAATGACCTCCAACCTAATAGCAATGGCCTCCACCTAATAGCGTCCTTGTTACTCGTCTTTGAAACGTGCTCAGAGTGTCAGGATCCGTGGGAGGTCCTCGACACTGCCACAGATTTATCGGTGCATTTCCTCGTGGTGTCTTTGACCACTGTGATCTACCCCTTCGCGCCGGTGCTGTTTCTGATGCGACTGGGTCACAGTAAGAGAGAGTACCACGGTATCGAATAACTTCTTCAAATCCTGAACATCCACTCCGTTGGAACATAAAGCATGGGGCTTACAGCTGAATTTGCAGATCTAAGTTTTGCAGTATCTTCTGTGTGCCTCTGTACCAGGAAATACATCCACGTGTACATTTCCACTATGACATGGGAGGGGTATACCTATGTATATTTTGTTTTATGTCCCCTACCTTGGAGGGGTCAGGTTCTGATTTTATAGAGAAATTGTGTGTGTATGGTGTTGTGAGCATGTTGTCGGTTAGGTGGGACTGGGACATGCTAGGGACTTTTCAGATAGGGTGTTCAGCCGTCATTTTACTTTTTCAGTTAGTGCGATTGTATCGCTGCCATTTTGGCGAAAAGTCGCCACTCGACGTATCGCCAGGTTGAAAGCCTGGTAAGCTTTTCAGCACTAGGGCCTGGGCGATTCGTGTCATGGCGACTGGTTCAGATCGTGCTGCTCCGCCGGCTCGTAAGGCTCCTCCACCTGGACTCGGTATCCCATCGGCAATGCAGAGACAAGTGGCAAACGCCAGTGGACGTTGGGATGATTCTTCATCCTCGTCGTCATGGGTACCGCTCGAGCTCGAGACACCACCTGCTCATGGCCAATCTCTCGATCCTGTGCCAGAGCGGGAAACTGTTGATCAACCACCAGTGGCGGGCCAAACAGATGTTCAGGAGGGAGCTCAGCCGGCGCCACAGCCGAAGAGTATGCCACCTCCTCCACCTCCTGCTGCCTACCCTGCTCAGAACACGGCTCCTGTGAACCAAGCTGCTCGGGGATTGCTGGATCACGCCAATGAGCCACCCATGTCACGTCGTTTGAGGAGGCAGCAGGAACAGGCAGCTCGCCGAGGACGGAGGGGAGTTCGTTGGGGACAGATGGCACCAGGCAACTTGGCACACAATGCTTTGAATGCCCAACTGCCTGATCACTTGTCCCAGATTGGAGGCAATGAGAATGAACGATCGGTGCTCATCGTCGACGGCAGGGACTGCAGGGTGCAATCGCCATTTCAAGGCTGGCTCCTAGACGAGGTGTTGACCAATGCCTTGGCCTACACCAACATCCGCTCGGATCGCAACCTCGTCAGGGCACCCACCAGTGGCTATCATTTTAGCCTGTTCATGGCGAAGACGCTCGATGGGGTGAAGGTCACCATTTGTGCCTCCATGACCAGCTATGGAAATGCACCATGCGCTCGCTGGGACAGCTTGACAGGTGAGGTACTCAGCCACAGTGCATTCCAACCGTTCAGGTGGCCTCAGATGACTGAGAACTCACCTACCTGGGTCGATGTGAAGGTGAAGTTGGAAGGCCACCTCCTTTGCCACTTCGAGCTCAGGGGGTATCGCTCCGATCGTGACTGCAGCATTCAGTTGTGGCACATCGCCGATGCGATCAACAATATATTGGCTGAGACGGTGTTCATCCCGGCCTTCGTGGTGACGATCTTCCAGGGCTGGCGCGTGGTGGCGGTCGCCTGGGAGGTAGGCGGTCAGATCTACGCATGTTCGGAAGGGGGCACGGTCGTTGCCTTGGACTTCCCGCTATGCCACGTGGAATGTCGCTTCGTTGCCACGGCATCCCCGGATGCAATGGGGGCCGATGCGGATCGTCTGGAACTCCGCTTTCTCAGCGCGGGAGATCGCTTAGACATTGCGGCCAGCTCGGTGCAAGTGCCACCCTCGTGGCTTGTGGTGAGTCGTGTCTCCGGGCCTACGCTCATTCGGAACGCCAAGTGGTGTCGTGAGCACGGCGCCCGTGTGGAATGCCCGGATCAACAGCTCCAGATGTCACAGCTCGCAGCCATTCATGCTCATTGGACGGCGGCCACTGAAGCGCCAACAGAGCGCGAGACAGGGCCAAGGGTGTCGGCGATCGCCGTAGAGTCAAACCCAATCAATGTGCATCTGGTCTGTGAAAGCCCACTGTTTCGGAAAGAGCGGGCTTTGGTCAAGCCTGAGGCATTGGCGCTACAGTGCCGCAACCCGCTCGACGAGGTGGCGGCAGCAGTGGTGCCTCCTTTGATCGATGGGCCGGCTGTTCGACCTGTTGATCAAGCTCCAAAGTTTGCTCCCGCTTTGACTGGGCCAGTTGGGGAGACGATCGCGGCCACGCCAGTGAGCTCGGCAAAACCATCGATGACGAACCCTGGGCAGCTCCCACAGCCGGGCTCCTCGCTGACTGGATCGTTGGTGCCTCCCCGACGCACGTTGGAACAGAGACGGGGAGACTCCCTCGACTGTTCGGCCATGACGCCCCAGGCGTTTGTTGAGGCAGCTCGTCGACCGTGGTGGCCGGTCCCTGGATCTCAGGAGTCTCAGGTCACCATTGAAGAGGTCAACACGAGCTCCATCGCTCAGCCGAAGTCATTCGCACCACCGAAGCCTGAGGTGACGGAGGTGTGAAGCCGAGCTCGGCGAGTGTCAATTAGCTCTGATGACTTCGCTCGGAGCTCCGGAATGAAATAGGGGCTGTGAGTGATTCGTTAATTTATTTTGAGGCTAATTTGACGTGTGTTTTGAGAGGGTTCGCTTGCTGATCAGTTTCTTTTTATGCAGTTGAGGGGCTTCTGCGCTCGAGCACGCCGATCGGCCATCGTCCGCCCTTCGGACACGGTGCGGTCGCAGAGGCAAGATTCCCAGAGTGCGTTGTGGAAGCCCAGGGGCCTCAAGCCGTTCGGTGTCAGCACTAACTTGTTCAAGTTAGGGGCTCTGACATGTTCTGGCCTGCAGGGCTCCGGGAGTCATGAGTGCTTTGTCACGTTCGATGCATGCTGTTCACGCGGTTTTTGTTCTGAGTCCAGTTCATGGCCGTTGAACGCTCGTTCACTCATGCTAGATTCATTTGTTTTGATCGATGTGCACTCGGCGGTTTGAGGCCCGTGGAAGACGTGTCGGGAACCCACTGGGCTCTCGCCGGTGGGTTGTGGGTCAGGAATTTGGGCGGTCTCGGTCCGGTGGTTTGTGTGGTTCCGGTTCCCCCCCTCGGTTTCTGGGGTTGAGGCTTTCGACCCACACCACCTGGCCTGAGTTACCAACCTGGGTCAGTAAACAGGTCGTGCGCCGCTTCGCCGAGTCTTCCTCTCAAGATGGCCAACCCCGATCGGTGGGTCAGTAAGATTCTGGCTCTCCCAATTTTCGATGGCGATTTTAGGGAGGCTGTTCAGAGGTCACCTTTTGCCGGGGTAGCATTCGTCTCGGCCATGGACCCATGGTCTTGAAATACACCAGGAATCGAACAGCAGTACCTGCAATCATGGTCAGACAGCTCGTTCATGATTTAGTTCAGAACGAACACCCGGTGCAAGAGGACGCTGATACGCTGCTCTTGGACAGTCGCGAGACGGAGCTCAATGAGATCGAATTTTTCGTCAAGACGCCCAGCTCGGCGACCTACTATGAGTACAAGTTTCACTGCTCAGCTCGAGGTAGTGACACCTTGACAGCTTGCAGCAAGTTCGCCTTGAGTGAATGCTCATCGGTGGGCACAAATCTGCCCGACCTCTCCGTGTTCTGCAAGGCCTGCGCCAAGGCGCGACCTGAGGTGGAAACATCCTACACCCGTGGAAGCTCCAGCTCTGCCGTGTAGGTACCTCTGACGAGTTTTTCACGTGTGGTCGTGTCGAGCTGCAGTGTTTGAGGGTTTGTGTCGGCAGGCTGATGTTTCTTCGCTCAACCACGGTTTTGGTGATGTGCGAGCATGTTTATTTCACCCGCAGCCTTTTTCCGTGGTTCTTGAGGCGCTCGCGAATTGTCAGTGCCACATATGGTCGATCGCACCGTTTATGACGATGCGGCAACTCCGGAGCTCAGTCTCCGCCAGGTCTTCGGGCGCAATCGACTGGCAACCACACTGTGCAAGCTCGCTGCCGACAAGGGCCTGCTGAGTGTGGAGACCTTTGCCATGCTCGGCGACTCCATCGGGACCGTGAAGACCACTCTGAAGACAATCATTGGTGATGACACCTTGCTCGGTGCGGATCCGGCTGCACAGGAACTTGCTCTCACCTCCCTAGCAGCCATTTGGAGAACCTGCTCGACTCTGCAGGAGCATTTCGCCTCTCGGCGGGCTAAGATGGAGGAGGATCCGTCCAAAGTCCCGGAAATTCCGGGGGACGACCATGCGGAGTTCCGCGAACAGTTCGTGCTGAAGCACCCGGATGTGCTGCTCCCACACCATCGGGAACCTCACGGCAAATTTGTAGAGCGGATCCAGCGTGACTTCCTGGTTCACGGTTCAGTGCCATTCTATGAAGTCGGAGAGATGAGAACTCGAAGTGAGCAGATCGCACAGAAGAGCGGTCTTTCTAAGAACGCGGAGGACTTGCTCAAGGTCGTGACGATCGATCAACCAGCGTCTGCCGCTTCAGAGTCTCAGGTGATGGACAAATTGCACGCCTTCCTGGTGGCGCTCGAGTACCTGAACATTTGTGACTTCACCCATGCTGCGGGCCCTCTCCGGTACCTATCGGAACTGGAAGAGTGGCGCCACGACAACAAGGGTCTGGCACTTCTACTCACAGTGGACTCCCTGATCAGGAAGAAGGTTCATCGTCTCAACTCCGACCACCGCAAGACGTACAGCGCGTTCTCAGCTGCCCTGATCGAGGTGTTGACCAACCACAAGCAGTTGTGGAACGATGCTCGCTCGAGTGCTGAGCTGGACAAGTTCAAGCAGGCAGGGCACTCGGCGCCCACAACTCCTCCCAAACGAGCGAAGCGGGATCGGTCAGACACTCCGCCACGACCGGCAGCCTCTTCGAAAGCCAAGAAGAACAAAGCTCGTCGTGAACGACAAAAGAAGCTCTTGCAGTCCGCTCGGGACCAGATGGGTGGCAAGAACAAGGCCCCACCAAAGAAGGACGCTCGAGTCCCCACAGAGGAATGGTCGAAGATCAACAGCTTCAAGTACTCAGGCCGGAAGCGGCGCCCATGGTTCAACTGCTCGCTCGGCTGTCGCTTCGGTGATCAATGCAAAGCGGCTCACAGCTGTGTCGAGTGTGGTAAGGACCACCCTTGGCACGGCAACCACTGAGAAGTCTCTGGTTGGGGGGGTCGCTCCTTGGCTCAGGCGACTCCCCGTCAGTGCAGTGTTGAGCCTTGCGGCACGCATGAAGCTGCCTCACCCCAGCTGACAGTGCCGACAGCTCGTCCAGAGTGGCGCTCATGGTGTGAAGTTCCGCGTGATGCTGACCTTGTTCGACAACATGGCCCATGGTTTCTTGAGATCTTCTCCGGCACAGCTAACCTTACTGCAGCAGTTCGTTCGATGAACATTCCTTGTCTGCCCCCGGTCGATATCACCATCTGCCAGGAGGTTCCGACACCGTTCGATGTCGTTGATGCTGAACAATGGGATTTCATCTTCACACTGTGCAAGTCCGGGGCCATAATGTTCATTCACTGCGGTACACCGTGCAACACCTTTTCGAGCGCCCGGAAGCTCGATGGCGGCCCTCCGCCACTGCGATCGACAGCTTTCCCTTTGGGTCTTCCTGGCCTCTCGGAGGAGAACATGAACCTCGTTTTCCTGGGTAATCTGTTTTTGATCCGCTCGGCGGAAGCATGTGCTGCTGTTTTCGCTCAAGGAGGCAATTTCTCGATCGAGAACCCGGAAGCCAGCTTGTTGTGGTGTGCTCAACCGACGCAGACGCTGCTTCGCATCTGTCGTGCTTTCTTAGTCAGCTTCGACCAATGCGAGTTCGGTGCACCTTCGGTCAAGCCAACGACTCTGCTGGTTTCGCACCAAGTGTTCACACGCTTGGAGCGCCGGTGTACTGGCGGCCATCAACATGTTCGTCTTCATGGGAAAGTGTGGTCCTCCTTCTTCCAAAAGGAAGTCTTTCGAACCAAGCTCGCACAAGTTTACCCTGGTCGGATGTGCTCTGCTATGGCCAGTTGCATTGTCATTTGTTGGGATCAGTCTTTGCCTCAGTTCAACGCAAGCTTCAGTCTGACATCCGACAAGCGCAAACGGCCTGTAGGGCAACCGCTGCGTTGGCGGGATCATCGCCAAGCTCTGACCGCCCTCAAGGCAGAAGCGGCTGGTTACCAGCTCAAGCGTGGCGCTCGCAAGCCGCTGCTCGACATGGAGACAGAACCTGGTGTTGCGATCGCCTGGGCGCTCGCCATCCCGCACCCTTTGTCAGTCGAGGTGGAGCTGGACAACCCCCTCCGGGAGGTCATCCTGCGACTCGCTCGGAGCCCAGGACAAGTGCAGCAGCAGCGTCAACATGCTCTGCAACATTGGGGGCATCGCGCAGTGGCGTTGCTCCCTGAGACGAGCGATCTGCTCTCGGCAGTGCCCGATCGGGCCTTGCGACATCTCCTACGTGGGGTGCCGGATGGGGTGCCTCTGGTGCTAGGTCAGTGCTGCCATGTCGCCCTCTACTATGAGATGCTCCAAGCATGTGAATCGGTCGACGCTTTTCTGCCTGACTTGCTCTTGCAGGGCTTCCCCATTGTGGGGCCAATTGCCCGCTCGCGGCGCTGGCCAGCTTACGAAAAGCCTCAACCCCAACTACCTGTTCAGCATGCTGTTGATAGGGCCTGGGGGATACGCTCAAAGATCATTGCTCGAGTGAAAGGTGTGCCTGTTTCGGAGAACCTCGCCAAAATCTGGGAAGCCACCTTGGAGGATGTGGCTGAGGGGTCGACGCTCGGGCCTTTCAGTTCAACAGATGAAGTGACGCAGTTGCTCGGCAATGATGAGTGGATTCCGACTCAGAGATTCGAAGTCGTTCAAAAGAACAAAGTCCGTGGTTGCGATAGTGCGACTACGAATTTGGTGAACCAGATCACCGTGATCACGGAGAAGCTCCAGTTGCCATCGACAGACACCAACGTAGCTGCTCTGAGATTACTGAGATCATCTCTACCTGGAGCGAAGTTTGCTGGTTGGGTTCTTGACGAGCGCAAAGCTTACCGACAAGTGGGGATCCGCCCAGAGCACAGAAAGTTCAGTGTGATCTGTTTGAAGGATCCCAGCTCGGGACAGCCGGCTTTCTTTGTCACGGTAGGTCATTCTTTTGGGCTTGTGTCCGCTGTATACAATTACAATCGTCGTTCGGCGGCCATCAATGAGATCCTTATGAAGTTGTTCAATTTAGTGGCCTTTAATTTCTATGACGACAAGTACGGTTTCGAGCCGGTCGAGCTTGTTGAGTCAGCTTTCTTGGCAGCACAATCGGTGCATTGGTGGCTTGGTGCTCGGCTTGATGCAAAGAAACTGCAGCTCAGTTCGAAGCCCACCATCCTTGGAGTGACATACAACCTCGTAGACTGGGTCCTTGGAATCAAAGCAGATCGTCAGAAAGAGCTGCTCGACGAACTCGAGAGCATCCTAGCCTCAGGTGTTCTCGAACCTGGTCATGCTGGGAAACTCAAGGGCAAACTCATGTTCGGGGCTAGCCAACTGTGGGGGAAGGTCGGTCGTGCTTTTCTGAGGTCAATTTCGGAACGACAGTATGCTCGGGTTTCCAACTCGGAAGTGTTCGGGCTCGATCGAGCCTTGAAAGAGTCACTGCTGCAATGGAAGAAGCTCGTAGCTTGCGGTCCGCCTCGGACGATCGACATGTGCGCCTTCAAGATGGCAGATGCAGTTCTTTTCACGGACGGTTTTTCCCCCGATCCGAGGGACAGCGTGAAGCTACCCGACCGGGTAGGAGCTGTACTGTTCGACAGACGCATGAACCATGCTCTCCAGTTCACTGAGGTCGTTCCGTTCGAAGTGAAACAGAAGTGGTCGGCTCGCCAGACGCAGATAATTCCTGTGGAAATGCTGGCACCGATCTTAGCTCTTGAAACTTTTTCGGACCGACTTTTTCAGGCTGATTTGCTCATTTTTATCGACTCGGAGGTGGTTGAAGCCGCCTTGGTCAAGGGTTATTCAAGTAAAGAGGACCTATGCCTGCTCGTAGCTTGTTTTTGGGATCTAGTCCTCAAGCTCCAGGCAAGGGTTTTTATAGATCGTGTGGCAACAGATGCCAACCCGGCTGACTGGCCGTCTCGTGACAACCTCACCATAGGTGAGAAGGTTGGCTGGATGTCGGTCGCGCCTTGTTGGCCTCTGGGTCTTAAGTGAGCTGTTCAGTGACAGTTCGAACGGTGGGCCTGGGATGTGTTAAATGATCCAAGCGAATTGGGTCTTTGTGTTTTTCCT
>CAXAMN010028027.1:3230353-3244456 GCA_963970005.1 Durusdinium trenchii
TAGGTTGGAGGCCATCGCTATTAGGTTGGAGGCCATCACGAGTAGGTTGGAGGCCATGGCTTCTAGGTTGGAGACCATCGCTAGGTTGGAGCCATCACAAGTAGTTTGGAGGCCAGACCAGAACACAGGGTGAAATCAGTGTTGGCCGCTCGCTCTGTACCCTTTAAAGATCACTTTAGCTGCGACTACGCTCCCACCAGGAAAATCATGTTTGCGGCGACCACGTTTGCCACTGCACACAACCTGATTTAGTGTATGCATTTGCGTTGTCTATTTGATTTATGTTATGTACCTACATGGTTCCGTTGAAACATGTTAACGCGAAGATCCAGCAATCACTCAGTAGCTACGAGCACTTCGATTGTGCCTGGAATTCTGGATTGTCATTAAAACAATTGAATGGTTGACTCCACTTTATCAGAGTTCCACAAACAGGTACAAAAAGCAATTACTCGGTTGGCCCAACTATATTGGACATTTCTTCCTAAGGGACCGACTTGATCAGTTTCGATACGATGCCTCTTGAAACAGTGGATTCTTTTGGTTGCCACATTGTTCCCACGTTTTTGGCAATGGCCCAAGGTTTGCACGGAAATATCACTTCTCTCGAGGGGAAGCACGTAGCAAATTCCTTGCCTTTGAGCAACTTGGCTTTTCAGTATCCTGAGCATGCCTAGCTACCTAGGTACGGCGTTGCTGCTTTTTTGGCTCAACCATCACAGTTTTTCAAGCAAGTGCTTACTTTGAAAGACCACCAAGGAATGCTTTCCACGGACGAACAATGGGTGCTCTCGCTTTGACTTGGAAGGTGAAGACGGGTGGGTCATGGGCATGCTGCTTGTGCAGAATTCTTGGGACAACACTTTGCTTGAATGCTTGCATGTTTGCTTGTTTGGTCTGTTGAGATTCGGGGTTGGATTTCGATATGTGCACCTTTGCGCAGGAAGGCTACAAAAAGCCCTTCGAGCCGCTCATGCCTTCAGCAGGTTTCATAAAATACAATGACATGGACAGTCTGGATGCAATTGACGAGGAGACTTGCGCAGTGCTTCTGGGCATGATTTCTTCTGTTCACGCAAAACATATTCAATTCTCATGTGAAGATGAAGATGAAGATTGTAGAAACATCAGGATGCCAAAGTCCTAGATGTACCAACTCAAAGTTCAGAGGGATGCATAGTGGCTAGCAATGTTAGCCATCGCCTGGATCACCTCATCCTCCCAATGCTGCGCCTCAGAGCGCTGGCGAGACCAAACAGCTCGCTGGGAATTCAACAGCCACCGTGAGGCCTCGGAATTGGCTTTTCGATCAGCCAATCGGTTCCAGCGCCTCAAACACAACTCATCGACGGGGCCACTAGGCTTCCACAGGGGGACGTGTCTATCGTGGGCCGGAGCCCACTGAGTGTGCAGCTCAATGCGCCGTTCCCGACACAACGATGTCATTCTAAGAAGATCACGTCCCAAAAGAGGAACAGAAGAGCTTCCGTGCTCAAGAGTTGCAAGAGCAGCGGTACAATCACATATGATGTAGATCTGAAGCTTATCAGGCCACACCGGATTCAAGGACAGCAATGCCCGAAGCAACAACCAAATAGAAATCACTTCAGCTCTAAAGGAACCCTGATCCTCGCCCCACAAGGGTCCAGCAAAGGATTTGCCAACACCAGGAAGAATGATGCTCCAAGCACCCACAGCATCCTTTGAGCTAGCGTCAGTAGCCACCGGGATCAAAGGGCCACCCTGAATGGCCTCAGTAAGAGCATTGGCAATGGAAACCACCCAGCTAGGATCTTGAAGAATATTTGGAGGTAGGGGCCTCTCAGCAACAACTCTGGCCATCAATCTTTCTTCGACCCGATTGGTCGGGGGAGCAACAGCCGGACGAAGATGCCGCATAGCCTCGCAATTCCACAACAAATGGGGCCGACTCGGTTTGCTCAATCCGCAAGGGCAAAGCCATCTAGGATCATCCGCAGCAAAGTTATTACAGTCGTGATGTTTCCACCAAACAGAGCAGCCGGTCGCTAAGGAAGCGTTGTGCAGCAACCGTGAGCCGGTTGAGGCCCAAGCTGACTTGTGCCCCGCAAAGACGCACATGTCGCCAGGTTGAGCGCCAGGCAATGCCAGGCAGATCTAAACCTCCAGCAATCTGAAGACCAGGATCCTCTCTGTGCAAGGAACGCCGAATGCGATTGCATTTCTTCAAAGCAACACGTCTGTGAAAGTCACAGAGCCATTCATGAAGAATTGCTGGTGGGTCCCACCCAAGCTGAAAACGTCTTTCATGGCCGGCAGAATCTAGGCGACAAATGCAGGAAGCATCGCGACTCACCCACCAGCCAAGATGATCAAGGAGCGGTTTCACACCAGGAATAAGCTGATGCCATGGTTGAACAGCAAACTCAACTTCAAGAAGTTCCTGCCAGGGCAAACTACTACAATGATGTCGAAGGCCTGCAACTAAAGAAGCCCACTCACCAGCAAACACAGGGTCGCTGTCCCACCCTGCCACTTCCTGCAGTATGCAATTTGGCGCCTCAGCCATGAAGCGGGCCTCGAAAACATGTCGCACTCCTTCCTGCATGGACTTCAAAAAATCCGCAGGAACCTCACATAGTCCAGCAGCCCAAGTGAAAAGCGGAAACACAAAGCGCCTAATGTGGAGGTTCTTGTGAAAGAAGGTGCCTGCAACTGCTCGAATGAATCGCAACCTAGTGAGAGCCTTGGCAATATTGAAGCGAGACAACTGGGGGAGCGTCCCAAGCTCCAAATTATAGCAAAGACCTAAAACATCAAGGCGGCAACCCAAGCTGTAGCCAAAAGCATGCTGGACCTCCTTGCCCACCTCCAACTCGCTCCGACATGCAATGTGACACTTGCTAGGCGCACAATGAAAGCCGAAAGCTTCATCAAACAGGTCACTATAGTGCTTAGCTCGAGTCAACCGATCTGCAGAATCACTCCAGAACGTTCTATCATCCACAAAAGCAATGCCATTGACATCAGCCCTAGAGATCTGCGTCTGGACTTCTTCTTAAGCCATGCACCCTGCCTCTGAGGATCAGGTTTCAACCGATCAGTCCACTCCTGCAACTTGAAACGTTTGTAAGCTTCAGCCGCATGACCAACAATGTCAGCAACCAACTCAACATGCAGTTCTGCATCAAAATAGCCTATGGCATTCAGAGCAGGAAAGGATGTGGTCAAAGCACACACATCACGATGGATCTTCTCTCGAAGCTTGTCATCAAGAGGGAAATTTGCCAAGTGCTTCATACGTCGATAAAGCCGATGAAGACGAACACTGTGAGGGTCTCCATCAAAAACTGTACCCTTGTTTCTTGGTTTCACCACTCTAGGAGACCAAAACTGAGATCTGAGCGTAGCGCCAGCACAATCCAGGAAAATAGACTGCTCAGCACAATTGCTCAAAATTTGCCAGGCCTCATCCCCATCACGCTCAAGAGCTGCCTCAAAGGAGGAGGCGGACCAACAATCACGAAACCTCTCCCCAACCTCTTTGTCAGATGCAAAAGAAGTTGAACGGCGTGGTTGCCGACAGCTCTCAAAATCAAGCAAAAAATTGAACTGATAGCGCACCGCCAGATGATCACCAACTCCAGGCGCATGGTCAATTTCAATGGCATGTAGTCGATGACTGGATAAGCCAAAGTCGATGCGTCTATTTTCCGAGAAAGTACCCGGCAACTCACCCTGGCCTTCGAAGGCCTCATCCAAAGCAAAAGCAGCTCCAGTAGACAACAATTTTCCCACACCAGGGCTATCCTGAGTCGTGTTGAAATCGCCCAGTAACAGCCACTGATCTGTCAGCGCAGCCAAAGCAGCAACAACCTCAGATGTCAAAGAGCCTGCCAAAGAATCATTACCGACCGGGGCATAGATAGTGCAAATCACAATCTTCTCAATGCCACCAGAACGAGCAACTTCAATGACTCCAGCACAGTACCGATCTTTGGAAGAAATATCGGAAAGAAAAACTTGACGAATGGGCCACCGCGAGATGATGGCCACCCGGAAAAGACCCGAGTCGTCATCAAAATTCCCCAACAGACAAGAGAACCCCTTGCACCGCCAGTCTTCAATGTAGGACAAAGAGCTCCAACGGTTCAAATTCACTTCTTGAAGGCATAACACCTGACACTCAAAATCTTGCAGGAAGGAAAGAATGGCGTCCGACTTGGACACTCCACCCCGATTCAAATTCATTGTGCCGCACCACATCATCGTGCCTGTGAGCCACTCAAAAAGGCCTTGGCACTCTCAAAGAGCCCCTGTCAATTCTCATGTGTTGGGGCTGTTTGATGAATTGTTTTCCATTCTGGTGTATTTTCCATTCGATGCAATTGCAAATCAGCGTGATTGAAGGGCTGCTACCCACGCGCAGCAGATTCCTTTGCCGATTGTGTGCGCAGTGGAATGTCTTGCCCCCTCGAGCTTTATAGGATTTGCAGACACCTTCCATGCAGAATCGTTGAAGTGACACTTTCTACAGCCAGTCAAATCTGATGGCTCAAAGCGCAGTGCGAGATGATCTGAAGCGGATCCACCGGTGAAAGTATTCTAAACGCATAATTTATACAGGGGCTCGAACTTAGGGTTGGTGTTTTGCAGGCCCTCGACTTGCATCGTTGACGGACTCGAAATGCGAGTGCACTTTTTGCCACCCGAAGGCTTTGAAGACGGGTGCCCCATCATTGTTGTCATGTAATGTCATGTCATGTCATGTGATGTGACGTGACGTGATGTGATGTGATATCATGTCATTGAGGTGAGGCGAGGTGAGGTGAGGTCATCATTATTACTATTTTCATTTTGTTGTTATGCGCATGTCCTCATGTCCTGGCCATGTTTTTCAGAATAATCCTTCGTTTGTTTATCAAACCACAGGACTTCTAGTCATTTGTCCTTTTTACTATTCCTCATGGACTATCAGCATCTCGTTTCATAATCAGCAGCAGCATGGTTTCCACAAACTTAATCAACAAACGCAATAGCACTTTGACTATTTAAATTTACATCATCTCCAAGCAGCTGCTGTTTGCCATGCTGCCATGGTGCTTTCGGGCCAATCCATCGTTTAGTGTTCGACACCCGCGTTTGCTCGTATGCGCGACTGTGTGATGGTGTGGGACACCCAAGAACAACCCAAGGTTCGTGGAGCCTATCCAGGGCGAAGGTGGTGTTGTGCCTGGCTCCAAAGAGTTCCTGCTGGCGCTTCGCAAGAGATGCGACGAGACAGGCACACTACTGATCTTTGATGAGGTTCGCGGGCCGACAGGAAGGGAAAGAAACAAAAGACAGAACAGATACATTAATAAATACGGTACCCCGCCAAACCCACCCAAAGTCATATTTCACTGGTATTTACAGTAACAATTCCATATTTGGGGCACTTTTTTTTCCTAGTAAAACTTGATGGGTGTGAGTACACATTGAACAAAGGAGACAACAACAAGAACAAAGAGTTTGTCTCAACTCTGAACTCAAGTCTGAGTAACGTATGGATCCAAGATTTCTGGGCTGGATCCAAGAAAGTTTTTTTGGATCTTGGACCTTGGATCCGAACAATACCGACCTGAGATGTTCAAGTCTGAACGCTGACTTGAGAATCTCAAGTCTGGTCATTCTCGGTCTGGTCCTTCTCCGTCTGGACATCATCCATCTGCAAGTCCATGTAGAATGCTTGTGGCTGCTCCAGAACTCCCGTTGACTTTGCTGCATCCCTCTGGCTCCATCCTGCACTCGTGTCGTATGCGTCCTCCCGTCCCCAATGGCCGTGCCTGTTGCCGGCAGCGTCATGCTCCAGAACAACCACGCCGTCATTGTGCTGCCTGTGGTACCGGCGGGTCAGCCCGCCAGGCCTCTGCAGGGCTTACTGGACCAGGTTATGGCCGGAGAGGTGCCCGTGCATGAGTCGAGGCAGCCTGTACACCGGAAACACTTGGCTGCCATGGTGTGCAACATCCAAAATGGGTTGAAACTCACTCCTTTGGGGTTCCTTGGGGCTTGGTCTGCGGAGGCTTCGACGAAGTTGCTGCATACGCTGACCATGCCGAAGGTGGCGCGCGGCCAAGGAAGCAACAGCTCGCCGCTCTGCCAGCGCCTGTATCTTAGCAGACAAGGTATGACAAGTCAAACTTGTGAAGTGTTGGTATGTGTGAAACAAAACAGTGAAATCTAGACCCTGGCCTGACCATGCTAGTGCTCAGTATAAGCTGGAAGCTGACTAGTCAGCTGATGTGAACTGGAGGGTATACAAAGATTCTCCTTGTCTGTCAGGGAGATGCACTGGGGGGAGGGCTGCGCAGAGCTGGGATTAAATTTCGTCATTGGCATACTTGATGCAAGCTCCTGGTCTTCCTGCTGCGAACTTTTGCATGCCACTGGAGACTGTATGGAGTTTCTTCCTCCCATTGGGGGACATACTCCACAATGCCAAGCTTGTACTTGGAGTACAGTGGCTTGTCCTTTTCGGCCAAGAGGTCCTTGTGCAGGTCGCCACCTTCACTCGATGCACTTTGCCTTCTGGATCTTGGCTAGGGAGTAGAGAGCATTTTGCCCTACTAAAAGAACAACGGATCGTTTCAAGCAGGCGATCCGACCCTCTGCGGCCTCTGCATCTGCGCCAAAGTCCACGTCATCTGCACGCCACGCGGTCTGCTCCCATTCTGCCGCAGCCATTTCTGCATCACACGCACAGGCTTCCAGCTCCATCGTCGGAATTGCTGGCTGCTAGCGGAACTTCCCGGAACATCCCAAGGCAGTTGCACTTCAAAGCCGGATTTGGGATGGTGACCGGCGGAGGTGGGAGAGCAGGCGCCTCATCTGAGGAAGATTCTTGTCTGTCAGGGAATGGCAAAGTTTATGTCGAAGAGCTGTTTTTGAAAATGATGTTGACCACTGGAAAAATTACTGCGTCCTCTTCTGCATCTACAAGTCTGCTGCGCATCCTCCCTGCTCTTCATACAAAGAATGACCTCTTCCACCTGTGCTTCCGTCTGGAATCAAACTATGTCGTTGATCAACTACAATGCGCAGTCTTCAAACAATGAACGTGGTTCAACCATATGTCTGCTGAAAAGCCATGTCTTCAGCAGTTTCACCAATAGTCAAACGGTTCACCAACACAAGCAATCTAACAAACCAACTGGCATTTGCGTGCAAATCTTCTGCACGGTGGGTTCACGGTGGGTTTTGGGGGGGTATCGTAAATATGTGTGGGGCTTGGAGTCGTGAAGTTGCTCGTTCCTCACGTGTCAGACAGGTGGAATTCGAAGCTGATTTTGCGCCTCCAGGTGCAGTGCGGCCTTGGGCGGAGTGGCAAACTCTTCGCTTACGTTGGGCTCCGAGTTCCATGTGTTCCGTGAGTAGGTTTGAGAAGCTTTGTGTTTCTGTGATTCGTAACAGGAACTCTCAGGGGTTCTACCTGACTTGATGACCTTGGCCAAGCCGCTGGCGGGTGGGTTGCCCATTGGGGCTGTGCTCCTCACAGAGGCGAGCGTGGCACTTTTCGCGACAGACAAGGTCACACAATGCGTTGGAAACCAATTGCTATTAGGTTGGAGGACATCGCTTGAAGGAGGCCATCGCTATTAGGTTGGAGGCCACCGCTATTGGGTTGGAGGCCATCGCTATTAGGTTGGAGGCCACCGCTATGAGGTTGGAGACCATCGCTATTTGGTTGAAGGCTGTCGCTTCTAGGTTGGAGGCCATCGCTGTTAGCTTGGAGGCCATCGCTTCTAGGTTGGCCATCACTTCTAGGTAGGGGGGCAGAGGGGCCTTTTAAAACATCCTTTAAGACAGTTGTTTTCAGAGGCTGTCGCATCCTGCATCTCTCCTGGTGACCATGGGAGCACTTTTGCAGGCGAGTTTGATACATCAGCGGTTGGAATGATGAAGACAGAAGCGTGCCGGATAGTGTCATGGTGTAAACACAGAGCCATGGGTGTCCTCTCAGTCCATATCCTTTTCAGGTCTATACGCTATACGTTGTTTGCTCATGTGAGTCGCGAGTGGAAATTATTTGAGCTCCTTTCAAGCCCACAGTTACAGAATGTTTTGTCTGACAGTTTTTGTTTTATTCTTGTGAATAGTTGTTATTGTTGTGGTTGTTGGTGTCATCATGGCTTGTCCTTGCTGCTGGCAAGTTGGCTTGCCATAAGTTGTCAATGATCCTTGTCATTGGTTTGAAAGTATGTTGACTGCTGTACTTTTGGCGGGACGCAGATACCGGTGGGTCTGTGGAGAGATACTGTTGGGCCACTGGTGTGCGGCTGGAAGACTGGGTTGGGTCATTTGGACGGACCACCCGCAGAGTCAAGCTTTCAACGGAACTAGGGCTACTTCATCGACAAAGATGAACACATGAGAAAGATTGGGAAAGGCTTGGGATTGGAGTTTGTCCAAGCGAATTGCCATGCAGGCAGTTGCGCATCGACACGAACCCTACCGTGACAAGTGCGTACAAACTTACCAACACCGATACAGAACACATGCAGCCTAATGGTATAGCTACGTGCACCATCGTAGCAGCCCCAGGTGCCCCACTGGTTTGTGCCGCCGCTCGGTATGTCCTGGATCAAGTGAGCAATCCAGATTTCTTGGAGAATGATTCTTGGCAGCATTTGTTTCTTTATCATGCAATCTTGGTGGAACACAGACCCGCACCCACACTTTTCACCATGTGGCTTACACTTAGGTTCGAACCACTGGTTCCCACCTCAAAGCAGGCCTGGTCCAACGATTTCGGTTTATTTTCCGTTTGGTGTGCAAAGTCGAAGTTTCGACTAGGCCTGGAGAAGATCTGTGACCCACAAGGTTTGCAAGTCCGTGGCACTGGATTGCTCATAGGTGTCGTGTGCCTTGGAGAAATCAGATGAGCTCGCATAAAAAGATCCTATAAAGAGGTGGCTAGGTTGGAGGCCATTGATTGCTACAGATGAGCGCGCATGAAGAGGCACTTTTTGACAGTTCGGCAGGTTCCCCACAGCGGAGCAATGTGGCGCAGTGCAGAGGGCCGCAGCTGCGGAGATCGGGCTTCGTCGTGGGTTCAGTTTTTTCAGAGGTTCGGTCGATGGCGAGTTCGCAAGCGAAGCTGGGGGAGACTGCATTGTAAGTTACGTTTTGTGGCTTAGTATTTTGATGTAACAAGAACGCTACTAGGGGCTCCTGGCCTTACTACTACTAGGAGCAAGGACGCTACTAGGGGCTCCTGGCATCGCTACTAGGAGCATTCTTACTGTGAACGGAACAAGAATGTGTAATTTATTTTGCAATTTCGATGTTTTGGCGATCGAAAGATGCCAGAAAGATTGAATTGCAGTTTGCGGCAGGAGAAATTGCTGGTTTTGACTGCTGGTGCTGGCAACATTCTTCGGATTGCGCCCGCATTGACGGTACCCTCGCAAAGAACTGCAAAGCTTGGGATATTGGTTGTTCATTTTTTCAGTGTGGAGGGGTTGGTTTGTTTTTGGTTGATGCGCTTAAAGACGGAGGCGCTGTGGTTCCCCACACACCCTTTCCCTGACAACTTTGGGATACGTTCTATTTGATCGGCATGCCTGTGGGCAAACAAGTGTTCTCAGCGCTTTAAACTGTTTCGAAAAGGCATGGTGTGGTCAATTCCACCAGAGACTTTGCTGTGTTTTCTGAGGTGACGCAGGCAGATGTGGACGAAGCCTTGGAGAGGCTATCGAAAGCATTGGAAAGCGCAACTCACCTCAAACAATGTTGCAAACCGTTTTGACCATGGTTCGTTTAAGCGAAGTCACAAAGTGCAGATAACTTCGGGGCAACCACAAGGGGTTGTATTCGCGGGTGGAAAGGATTGGAGCTCTCAAACAATGCAAAGTAGTAAACAAAACCAAATGGCACGCTGGTAGTAGGTTGGAGGCCCAACCCTTCTAAGGTTGGAGGCCATCGCTAGTAGGTTGGAGGTCATTGCTGTTAGGTTGGAGGCCATTGCTAGTAGGTTGGTAGTCAGAATCCATCAGTTCGTAGGCGCCTCTCAGGTCCTTGTTGAAGCTGAAGCGCAAGCGGCGTAAGGTGAGCTGCTGCAGTTTGGTGTTTTTGTGCCCCAACAGAGGGCCAATCGCCTCGATATGTACAGTGTCGCAGTGGAAAAGCTGAGTCTCAGAGTCTCAGAGATAGTTGCGTTGAATGTACTACTGCGACGGCTCCATTTGTGCCAAGGCGCGATCCGAAAGTGAGACAAAAAAGGCTTTATTGTTACTAGTAGCAAGAATGCTACTAGTAGTAAGGCCTGGAGCCCCTAGTAGCGTCCTTGCTCCTAGTGCCTTCAAAAGCGTGAATGGCTCTCACAGCACCACTTGTGCCAGGCGCTGGTGAAAGCGCTTCGGGGTTATGTCAGCTTCACGGAGAACGGACCTCAGGCACACGGAAAGCTGTCTGCCAAGAGATCGATCACAAAAAGAACAGAAAAGGAACCACGTAATATGTATATATATAATATATGTATATGTATATACAAAAATGCGATAAAGTCGTTTAAGTAGTAAGAAAAGCATGACATCAGTTAGTTCATCTTGCCCGAGCCTCGTCCCGACCGAAGTCGGGGCAAAGTGTAATTCACTCAGGCTGGACTCCTGGACCGTGCCAAGTAAAGGCCGGAAAACGTCAGAAATCATGACAGTAACAAGAAGCTACTAGTAACAAGGGCATCGCTACTAGGGGCTCCTGGCATCGCTACTAGGAGCAAGGACGCTACTAGGGGCTCCTGGCCATACTACTAGGAGCAAATAGCTGTCCTTCATGTCGAGAAAAGTCTCTTTTACATGCTGGCCTGATGGCCTCCAACCCACTAGCGACGGCCTCCATGCCGCCCTTTCTTGACCTAGGGGATCCTACAGCTGCCTTGGCACTGCGGAAGGAGGGCACATGTGATGAGTTGGCACAAGAGGCAAAGGGCAGAGCGAAGAGCAACTTGGATTGTTCCCGAATTCGCTTTCCAATCTGTATTGTCCGCAGTTCCTCACAAGTGTTCACAACATGGTCTTGTATCGGATGCTTTCTCCAGGCAGTGGAGGCAGCTGCAAGGGTTTTAGACCAGCACTTCACCGAAGAGGCCGAGATTGTCCAGACATGTCAGATGTCTCGCATGAGCTGTCTCGCCAGGCACCGCTTCTAACTCTGGAGCGTTTAGAGACCTTGAGAAGCACTTGGGGTGAGGCAAGAGTCGAGCAAGAAGAGTCTCGAAGAACCAATATTGTTATTTGATGAAATGTGGTGGTGCAGAGTATTTGACTGCGCTTTCGGAAGGTGCTCAATTTTGTTTCAATACGCTTTCTGGATGAACGTGTTCTGACGGAGGCGTCCAAGACTTGTGAGGAAGCTCACGCATTGCTCTTCACGGCTGCAGAGCAGGTGGGAAGTATAGAACCCATCAGGCGAGTAAAGATCTTCCCATCACATAGAGTCGCAAGAAAATTATTCTGGTTTTTGAACGGAAGCCTCCCTTTTTCAACGAGTGCAAGAACACTTGGATCCCACAATATGTTTCAATTCCCTGAGAAGCGTTCATGTATAAAGACTTACAGGATCTTACAGGCTTGCACAGCATGCCCTTGCGCATGAAAGGTCGAGTATCCTTTGGATCTTTTCTTGGAAGACTTGAGGGAGTTTCTTGGAAGAGATCCAGCAAAGGTCTGCGACCAAGAGCTGAAGGGGCGAGACTTGCTGGAATGCTTGGGTAGATCCTCCAATCACAAAAAGTAGCGTGGCACTTGTTCCTAGTAGCTTCTTGTTACTACTAGTAAGGCACCTGTTACTACTAGCGTGGCACTTGTTCCTAGTAGCTTCTTGTTACTACTAGTAAGGCACCTGTTACTACTAGCGTGGCACTTGTTCCTGTAGCTTCACAAAAAACCAGCTTTAGTCCTCACTCATTCGACTATGTTGCGTCGCTATGTTGTATTCAGTTGATTGAAGGATTTCCAATGTGGGTTCAACACTGTAGATGGTGCATGACACTCGCCATGCTTCTGTGGTTTCCTTGCCAGGAAACGCTATCTTTGGCGGATGCTGAACACTTCTTGCGCAAAAATCAATGATGTTAAAAAGACCCAAGAGGCCCATGCTGGGATGTGCGGCAGCTGAAGCTTGAGGGAGCAGTCCGAACAACGGCAGAAACTCTGGAACCAGCGCCAAACACTTGGAGCGAAACTGAGCTGCGAATGCTGTGATGTGTGTCTGAAGCTGTCACAATGCGTGTATGATTATATATTTATCATAGTATATATAGACGACATGAAGCAGCTTCATTCGCAGTATCTGGCTTGCAATGAAACCCAAATCTCCGAATTATCCGAAGGAGACGCAGTAGAGTTTCATGGACCGAAGTTTTAACTACTTAACCTTGCTGAAAGCCGACGAGAAGCGCACGAAGAAGTCCTGATTTGTTTGGCCGCATAGCAGAATTCTGTGCAGAACAGAATATTACAGAAGGACTAGTAGCGATGCACTTGTTACTAGTAGCTTCTTGATATTAGTAGTAATGCACTTGTTACTACAACATTATGAAAGCTGAGAAATCCACGAGAACAACACATCATCTATACAGATGCCATGACCATCGAGCCAAGGCTCGCTGCCTGTTTCTCTCCAATCTGACCATGGGAAGCACACAATCTCACTCTTCCAACGAACGAAAGGGTACCTTTTTGACGTGATTGATCGGCTCACTGACGATGTTGCAGTGTTGAGTGCAAGTTGGACACAGGCGTCGCTTGCGCACGAAGATGGCGCCCCCTCCGAGCTATGTGAGGCTGTGCTTGAGGTTGCAGTATTCGGGGACAAACCGAAGGTTCATTGCACGTTGCAGGAAGGCCAACAAGTTTTCTATTTTCTATTATTTTTTTAATGTGTGTAATTTCAATCACGCCTCAAAGCTGGCATGCTCAAGAGCTGTAGCTATCATGTGAGGGAATAAGCGATTGCCTAGCACCAGGAAGAGCCTCTTCAAAATCAAGGACTCCGCAGCTATCAGAAAGTATGTAAGAGAGACGCTGATTGCTGAATATGCAGGGTTTGTCAGGCCTAATAACTGCGCAGACTCATAGCTTCTGCAGATCAGGTTCAATGAAGACTAGACATCCGAGACACTAACTCAGTACAAACCATCTTTTGCCTAACTGCTTCTAAATCCTAACAATTCCCAAGTCATGCACCATGCAAGATGCATTATGTAAGCCTGATTCGACAACATGCTTTGACAGAGGAGAAGGCTGCCGACTACATCGTGCTTGAGCAGTTGCCTTAAACTTGACTCGCTCACGTTCTGGAGAAAGTGCTATGGACAAAGGATGAGAAAGGGTTAAAAGGAGTGTTGCTCTTGATTTGAGGAGAAATTGGTTGTAGAAGCTCTCTAAGTTCTGTATTTGTATCGTTTTGTTTTTTTTTTAAATTAATCACCGATGATTTCTACTTTTCTGAGAAACTCATAGTTTTGGTCTAACATGTTCCTCGATTCTTCGAGGAAGGCCTTGGATTCCCACGAGCTTGAAGAGCTTCACAAGCTCTTGAAGCGGTGCCTTTGGAGATAGCAACGAAGCTGTCCATTCAAGCATAGAATCGAGTCTCAATTCTGAATTGATTGGATCAAATGGAGTCGATCTGTGACTCTTCTCGTTTTGAGCACTTTGAGGAAGCGCCCGCAGCCCGCCAAAATGAAGAACGAGGGAGCTGGCGAGTCCGACGACGAGCGGAAGGCCACACAACGGGAGTCTGGAACTTGTGTGAATTGTGTAATATTGTGTAATTCCAGCAAGAAAATTAATTTCCCTTTTAAGTTGAACCTTCAACTTGAATTGTCTACAAATTAGCCAGAACAAGACCATGGACACCGTCTCGTGTGCAGTGTAATGTCTCTCTTTAATGAGATAATATTTTTGTTCAAACCATTTTCAGCTAACTATAACATTGTAAAATCTTTGGTCTCGTTTCTGCCGCATTGACCCTCAGATCGAGGCACGCTATGCAGACCGCGACTCGTCGATCTCGTGGTTTAAAGCCGAGGCGACACGTGACACGACACGTGACACGACACGTGACACGACACGTGAC
>CAXAMN010028027.1:3258019-3272720 GCA_963970005.1 Durusdinium trenchii
ATTAGGCTTAAGGCCATCGCTATTACGGTGGAGGCCATCGCTAGTAGTGTTCTCTTTGTTCGCTTTTGAACATGAATCAAGATGGTGCCTGAAGGGCGTGGCCAAAGTCAACCCTACTGAGCCACCCAAGCCTGGTCCGGGCCGGTGCGGGGTCCCAGTGAATGCACATGTGCTACATGTGATACAGTATGTAGTCCAACACCTGGATGCGATGCTCTTGATTCAGGATTTCTTTCAAAAGCAAAACACACAAAAGGACAAGTTTAAATGGTTTGTTTGACGTGCATGTCCCAGGAAACTTTCGCCAAGTCCTGGCCAAAGGCATTCAAAAAAGTGGTGGTCATTCGATGCCTTGAAGTCATTTTCGCCAACGCTAGTTACCCTTTCAATCGATGATTCTTGGAGAGCCTTTTCGATGCACAAGTTATGAAATATATGTTGTATGGCTTTGCAGCCATAATGGAGCTGTGAACAGTTGAAGTTCTGATTCTATGATCAGTACGATGGCCCTTTGAAGCTGAAACGAACTTAATCTGGTGGCGTTTCTGGCTGCTCGTCAGGGTCATTCCCGAGGCAGGCAAACGCGCAAGACGCACCAAGCGCGCCAAACGCGCATGTGGATTGGTCAGGAGGATCCCAAGGGGGACGCATCCCACTTACGTTGCACATGTTGACTGAGTCGTGGGAATCGAAGCCTTTCAAGTGCTAATACACCTGGAGCTGTTGGCAGAACTGCCAAAACGAAAAGATCGATGAAGCCTTTCTTGTAACCGGGTTGCGTGGGCGGATAGCATCTAATAGCATCTAACTGTAACTTCATATCTCTCATGGTTCTTCCATGTTCTTTCACAACTGAACCAAACTGACAAAGATCTTGTGCATGTTGCCCACTCCACTGCTCCAAACAGCTGAACTGGGCCATACGGTGCCATCTCGCTTTTCTCAGGTGATTCCAGCGTCAAATTCTCAGATGGTTGAAAGTCTGAGCCGGTCTAAACGATGCTGTTTTCCAAAGCGCAGCTTTTTCGATTTTGTGAACGGTCCCAGGACTCCGTTGCTCAACCAAAGGAGGTATTGGGCCATTTGTATTGGAAGAGAACATGTCTGAAAAGATGCAGCAAGAATACGAAGATGTTGGAGCCGAACAAGCTAGCCTTTTTCGCTCGGAGGATAGTGGAGTCATCTCCGATTGCCCCCCAAATACCTGCAGCGCCAATGCCGTAACCCCAGTCTCAGCATGTCTCAGCCACTGGCAGCACTTTCTTGTCCAAAGGGAAGGCCTTGAGGTGAGTTACGTTTTCCACACTTTACAAGAACACCACCATCTCATGCAGCATGGGCGGTTTTGGCTCGTGCAAGGCGATACTCCATGGAACGTGTTCCTTGCCTTGGGTCAAGAACCCTCCAAAAAGTTTTATTGATCTACTGCGCTCTACTTGGTGACCAACAATGCCACATGTAGCCTACTGAAGAGAGTTGGTGACCCCTTTGCCACAAGGGTGCCCAAAAAGTGTGCAAAAAAGAACAAGACGCAGCAATAGCTCAGCGCGAAGTGCTGTGCGCCATGGCGCGTAGCTCTTTGAAGCTCACACCGGCCCTTTGGGCTCTTTGGGCCCTTTGGGCCCTTTTGGCTGGGTTTGCCTTCGTGACACCGACCGTGTCTCGATGAGAGTCAAAGCTGGCTTCACATTCTAACTTTCGGTAACACATTGTTAAACTGTTCAATCAAAACGTTCGTACAAAGCATTTGTGTGTTTTTTCATTTGATGGACTTGGTGTAGATTTGGTGTAGACTCTTCATAGATTTCAGAGGGCCTAGGAGGCTGTTCAGGACTTTCTTGTCAGGTGCGGCTGCGTGGCATGCGTGGCACCCCCGAGAGCCTCATATCCAGCGGAGCACTGGTGAAGGAGTCAACCGGAGTCATTAGAAACAATAAGCTTCTTGTTACTACTAGTAAGGCACCTGTTACTACTAGCGATGCACTTGTTACTAGTGAATGTGTTCAGCTCAAAAAATCGAAGATTTGTTGCCTGCAACGTTCAAGAAAACGAAGACGGGGAGGAGCCTGCACCACGACTGGGGCAAGGCTACGCCGCGGTGTCGGTTCTAACGCTGGTATCTTGGACCCTGTGCGCTGTGATGGCCCTGGCACGGCACCCCGCGGCCCCTCGGAAGAACACGATGAAAAGACATCAACCACTGAATGTTGAGCTTAAAGAAAGGAAGCTTGAAGCTAAGCAGCTAATACATGCTAATACAATATGAAATTTTACATTAGTTTGACTTTAGTTGCTTTTGGCTTCTTTGAAAGAATGTTAGACCAAGGTCATCAAGCTGCCATTGAGGCACAATGTGCTGACTGTAGCTCAGGTGGGAGTCAGAGTACGGATTTGATTTCCTGTGGGTCGTAGCGGTCGCAGGAACCGAACAGAGCAACGTATGCAGGACGCTGCCTGAGGTGGAAGGTGTATTGGCAGCACAGTCCTGACTTACCCTGAAGGCACTCACACCGTTGCCTTTGGGCTGTGCAGTGCTTGGGTCTCTGACAAACTCAGCTAGTACAGAAGGGTGGTGGGCAATGAACAGGACTGAGATTCTGTTGCTAGTTTATTACATGTGACGACAACCTAGTAGCGATGGCCTCCAACCTCAAAGCGATGGCCTCCAACCTACTAGCGGTGGCATCCAACCTACTTGCGATAGCCTCCAACCTCAAGGAAACTTGTGAGCCATTTGTGTGGAGCACTTGACAACATGTGGTTCATCTCAGTTCAGGATGACCTATCGCCGATTGAACTTGGCGATTTTCATGCTGTCTCTGTGGCTTGCAGCCGCCACAGCATTTGCTCCAAGTTTCGCAAGAGGCCGGATGCATCGGGATGCCTAGATTTTGTTGAGAAGCTTAAATATGCTCCAAAGTTTGTTCTGAAAACGCACAGGCCTGTTGGGAGCGTGTGAATTTCATCCTTTATGATGCTTTTATGATATAAGTTCTGTGGTTAGGCGAAATGCACAAAACAATCACAAAGCTTTGAGATGTAGTCCAGAGCTCAGGGTAGTTGCCAACAGCGCTGCCTGTCGCCTGGTGGAAACTGAGGTGTACTGGGTGATGAGATGACTTGCCACGGAGTGCATGGGGTGGGGTGGGGATGTGGTGGGGTGGAGGCTAATAATGTCCATGTGGGCTGGCACACGCTTGGGACGCTACGTTGATGATGCCACGTGGATGATGCCACGGAGATAAGTTGCCACGGAGTGCATGGGGTGGGGTGGGGATGGGGTGGGGTGGGGGCTAATAACGTCCATGTGGGCTGGCACACGCTTGGGACGCTACGTTGAGAAAAAAGTAGTTTCTGACATTGCACTTTTCGGCCCCTTTTCGTCGTGCACGCACTTCTATTGGGATACATCACGCAACCACCAATAATACCCAGGCGACCAACAGCGTAGTTCCCGAGTAGTTCTAAAAACATGTTTACCCAGATTCATCCATCTACATGAATTTGTCCATCATTTGAACACTTGTATCGGCAATTTTCTGCATGGCAAGTTCTTAGTTCTTGACTTTTTGCATCGCATGCTTGCATCTGCAATGTAATGTGCATCTGAAGCCATTGTGGGTTTGGTGTATATGACTTCCCTCTTGAACAATAAGGCCCTAAACCTATTTAAACCTCAAGCATGCCAGCATGTTCCAAAGCAAGTTCATTATAGTTCATCCTCCAAAGGAGTCCCGTACCTTCCCAAAGCTCTCCACACAATGTGTTCTGCTTCGTGTAGTTTTCCTCCTCAAGACCACAAGCATGTGTTCCCCCTGATACAAACAAGTTGTTTGCGTTGTTTGATTCATGTCTCTTATGACGATGCGCTTTTCCTAGTGCTTTTCCTTCATATACACCCATCATCATGGAAAGATGCATTTTCCTACATCAGCTCTATTTTCTACAAATGCCTGGTTGTTCACCAAAGATCCTCCAATTTGTTTTTGTCCAAATTCAATTTTGATGGGTCTCCTACGACTTCGGTTCCTTTGTAGAGGATTTGAAAGGCTTCTTGCCCTTCATACACACGTAAGTACTTTAAACTTCATAAGGCTACACTGTCTTGTGCCCGCTCCTCTTGGATGTGTAGAGACCAAAATATAGCCTCTTTCCTTATCACGTGCCTAGTCTTCCATCACACAAGTCTACCGAAATTGTCAATCCAATATCAATCAAGTTGAAGGTCTCACTACACAAAAAGACTTCCTTAAGATTGATCATGATAAATAGTGTAAAACACACGTGCTCACAACATTATCTTCTCTTGGAAAATGGTTCTAAGTTGAACATTGGAAGCATTCACCAGGCTATCAGCTATATCCCAAGGGCTTTGCAGTGGGCATCACGCTTTGCCATTCAATTTGTGCGGCCTATTGCCTTACAGTGTGGCTCAAAAGCGTGATGCCTTCGCCACAGCCTATTGCAGGACACTACCTGCCACGCATCTCGGGCACGCACAGCATTGTGAACGCTGTTTTGCTTTACAGCGCTCAGACATTCGAAATTGTCCGTAGTTCAATCTAATGGCCAAATCATGCTTCGGAAGTTCTCTTCAAGCTTTTTGGTTAACGTGGTGGTACACTAGGCCTTGTTCGTGGCATTGTCGGGTCCTTCTGGGCCTTGTCCCTTGACTGCATTGGTTCTGACCTTCTGATCTTGTAGCTTTAGTGGTTGACATCAGCATTTGAAGGTCTGTTTAGGTGTTTTGACACATCATGCTGATTTTTTGTCTCAAACAGAAAACACAATCACTTAGAGAAATGCGTATTGATTTGGTTGCGGTTTGCCACACGCCAGCCTAAGTGAAAAATCCAAGAATCCAGGTAAGTGAAAATTGTAATGCCAAAACAAAACCTCCAAAGCTTCCAAAGGCAAGGTCAAGTTCAGATCCCAAGCTCACGAAAGATCCAAAGTGAAGCGTCGCTGCACTAGCCCTGTACTGATGGAAACAACGTAGTAGACAGCTTGTGCTTTACGTAGGTTTTTTTCCACGAGGTACGTACGTCAATCCGGCGTCCCGGATTGATTTCACCTGCACACATCCAGTGTCTTCGTCGGTGCAAGACTGGATGGGCTGCTTGCACCCCCTGCAATAGTAACAACCTTTAAAGCAATCCAAAAGGATCCCTATGATTCCAATGCACACACACACGCCTCCCCGAGGGGAGGCGAGAAACTCTAAGGTCTAGGCGATTGTGTACGTGTGTGCGCAGTAAGACAAACGAATGAAGACATGAAAAGAGGACAAGACGGGACAAGGTGTGTGTGGTTGCAATGAAAGGGAACCAAGTGCACAGGGACAACCGATGAAAGCCCACCTCATTGTAAAGACCTGGGCGACCAAAAACCTGTGTTGAAGTAGGTTGTGCACGAACATACTAGGGGCCCGGCCATGTGTACGCAAAAGGAGAAAAGAGATGAGATGAAAAGACATGAAGACAGGAAGACATGAAAGAAAAGAGGAAAACAGATGTATGTCAAGGGGAAAAGGATGAACAGGGAACCAAATGGGGGGACGAGAGCCGATGAAGCCAAGCCTCATTAGAAACACCTGGGCAGACCTCGTTTACATGTGAACGCTACGTGGGCACCTAAGAGTGGGACAGGCTCCAACGAGCCTTGAAAAAGCTTCGGCCGCTGCGGCCACGTACGCCGTACCAAAATGGCTGGCTGCTCTAACCGCTAGGGTCACCTAAAGGCATGCCAAGATGGCGGCCAGCTTGGAGTTCAAACATTCATCAAGTCTTGGCAAAGAACTTTGGCTTAAGCCTCCTGCTGTCCGCTTCGGACACCTACGTTCCCAGCCAGGGGGAACAGCGACAAACCCCCGTTCAATGGTTTTAGAGGGGCTATTCTGCGGGGTCACCCTGGCCCTCACGAGGAGAGACACGCTTATAGAAATGCGTGCTGATTTGGTTGCGGTTTGCCACACGCCAGCCTAAGTGAAAAACCTAACAATCCAGGTACGTGAACATTGTAATATATTGTAATGCCAAAGCAAATCCTCCAAAGCTTCCAAAGGCAAGGTCAAGTTCAGATCCCAAGCTCACGAAAGACCCAAAGTGAAGCGTCGCTGCACTAGCCCTGTACTGATGGAAGCAACGTAGTAGACAGCTTGTGCTTTACGTAGGCTTCTTTCCACGAGGTACGTCAATCCGGCGTCCCGGATTGATTTCGCCTGCACACATCCAGTGTCTTCGTCGGTGCAAGACTGGATGGGCTGCTTGCACCCCCTGCAATACCAACAGCCTTTAAAGCAATCCAAAAGGATCCCTATGATTCCAATGCACACACATTATATGCTAATAGTATATATATATATTTCACACTCGTTCATTTTAGCTTTAACGAGAGGTTCCCAGCAACTTCAGAGACCTCGAGCATCAGCTCCTCTGGCAGTGCCTCTCACCTGGATGACCCGGAATCCACCGCCGGCTCGGACGGGAGGAATGAGCCGCTCGGAAGACGAACAAACTGTCATACCTTTTCCCTACTAGCGATGACCTCCAATCTACCAGCGATGGCCTCCAGTTGTGCACTGTGTTTCTTTCTTTTCGACGATGGGAGTCGATCGAAGAGAAACTCAGAAGACTTTGGATAAGACGACGGCCGATTCTCTCAATGGCTAGGCGACTTTTTTTCACGACTTTCTTATCCGTTTTGATTCGGAGGTATTCCATGGCTACCGTGCTCTTCCTCTGCTTTGCAGCGCCAAGTCCTGCAATTGGAAATGCTCGAAGTACAATCCTAAAGAACAGCAGATTAAACCTCAAGTTCCAACAGGAGCAAGTAACACAAGACTTCAACTGCTATTTGAACTTTGCTGCTTCTTGTACGTATTTTGGTCGTGAGGTTATGCCGTTCTTGGTCAGTGCCTTCGTTTGCAACCAGAGATGTGCTCATTTTCGTGAGACGTGAGTTCTTGCGTGTCACGGAATCAGATTTATGTTCCGTTCCACCAAGTCTTCACATCACGTCAATTCTGACCAGTCGACATCGGTTCAGTCGCGTTGCACCCAGGTTTCCCATTTGCAGGGGTGGCCACCGTAGGACTGGGACCTTTGAGCCGTGCTGGCGCAGCCTGGACCTTCTTGGCAGCCGTGGCAGCCTATGTCTTGAAGGATGCTACACAACGTGGCCGGATCCACAGTGGAAAGACCTTTCGCTACCTGAGGCGGACAACCAGACGAAGATATGAGGACTGGACATGAGGACATGCGTCCCCTGAGCTATCAATTTTCAGAGTCTAAATTGCTTTCAGCATGGTTTAGCTTTCAATTTAGAGTCAAGAAAGTCTTGGCCGCCTTGGCCTTGGCTCATTGTGTGGATCTGTTTTTGGACTCAGGTGGGGCTTTGTGGCTTCTTCTGGAAGCCACTTGCTGCTTGTAGCCTTGACGTTTGCGGGCATGGACGGTGGACGCGCAGCCTTGCACAAATTCTACGCAGGGACAATGTCCTGTCCCAAATTAGCTTGGCTATCTTTGGTGATGCACCTGAGCTGCAGAAATTTGGACTTGCGAGAGATTTTAGGCTGTGCATGTTTGATTGGTAGCGTCCTTTCGCTCCTAGTAGCGATGCCGTTTGCTCCTAGTAGCATTCTTGTTCCTAGTAGTAAGGCCAGGAGCCCCTAGTAGCGTCCTTGCTTGACGTGGTTTGGGAGGCATGCCTTGGTGGTCTTCGCTGCGTTGACGCCACCACCGAAGGTCGCCAAAGCTGCGAACACACCGCCTGCGGCACCGACCTTTGAAGAGCCGCTCCCTCCGCCTCCGCCAGACCCCGTCGTGTCGCCGTCGCCAGTGGCGCCAGTGGCGGCACCTGTCGTGTCACCTCCACCGGTCGCCACCGGAGGAAGTTTTGAGGTGAACCAGCGGGTGCTGTTCCGTGGGCAAGGAGGCACCGTGCGGTACATTGGAGAGACGAACATTGGGGTTGGGGAACCTTGCCGTTGATATGTGTTGAAGACTTCTAGTGACACATCATGACACATCCAAACCGATGGTAGTTTTCACTGTTTTGGCATATTTGTTTTGAATCTTTCTCTTTCAGCCAGAACTTGGAAAGATACGCTCTTCAGGAATGGATCGGAGTGGAGATGGATGATGAGATTGGAACACATGATGGCAGCCTCTTCGGTGTTCGCTACTTCACTTGTGCGGACCGGAAGGGGGTCTTTGCACAACCTTCGCAGTTGCAAGGTGCATAACTCGACCTCATCGAGGGAATCCCAAAAGATGAGGTGCAGGTGTATGATTTTCTAATAATTCGATCAACGACCATGCCAGCAAGGATCAAAAGGAATGCCTCCGACGTCTGACTTCACTTCGTCAAAGTTTCGACTTCACTTCGTCCTTCTTTTGGCTCGTTGTGGCATTGCACGAAATTCTTGCCCAGTTCGTCTGGATACTGCAGCCCACCTGCTCAGGCCGTGCAGGATCCTTCATGGAACTCCTTTCTTTCATTTATTTTCGAACATGGTAGCGTTCATTTGCTTTTTGCTTTGTATCGAGTTGCAGGTGTGTGCTCCTCCAGTGATTGTCCCACAACGGGCTGCCAGACTTGATTTCAGAGCAACAACTTGTGGCAGCTTGTGGAGAAGTGATGTCACAAGCCGTGCCGTTTACCCAGGTAAGGTGCATTTCCCCCAGGTGAGGCTGCAGTGCTCTCTAGTTTCAAGCCTTGAGATGATCTCCTGACCGAATGACAAGACACATCCATCATCCCGCATGTTTAGAAAGCATTTTGTCTCATTTTGTGGCGAAAGTCTTTACTTTTCAATCCAATTGTGGATCTCATTTGTCACAAGACCGTTGAAAGAACGGCGATGGGTTGAGCTTCCTTTTTTGTCTCGTGGCTTGACGGGAAGCGTCGGAAGTGTACAAACTTGAAACAGATAACGTCGAGGGGGATCCACGTTTCGGGAGGCATGGCGAGGCGCAGGCGTGTCTTACTGATTGATGGTCTTACAGTCTTACAATGTCTTAATGGATGTTTACCATGATTCACTTGCTCAGATGATGATGATTGTTTGAATCTGACTGGTTGGATTGTTCTGATGTGCAATTGTCTTCCAGCAAGCCCATGACCCTTGAGGGACAAAAGACCTTTAATGGTTCGGTTCCGTGCACAGACACAAAAGGCTTTGAACACCAATGCCAGCGTCAGCCCCGCCGCCCAGAGGCACCGAATAGCGTCCGGACGCTACTAGTAGCTTCTTGTTACTAGTAGCTTCAAATTCCTAGTAGCGTCCTTGCTCCTAGTAGCGATGCCAGGAGCCCTTAGTAGCGTCCTTGCTCCTAGTAGCGATGCCCTTTGTTAGAAGATTCTGAAATGTCCAGCCAGGTACACTGCGATCGCAGAATCCCAGGTCTCGACGCCAAGTTTGCAGGGTAAGACTTAAAGGGAGGCTCCGAAGAGACTGAAAGCATGCTCGAAAGGCTCTTGAAAGGCTTGAAACGCTTGAAACCAAGTTGGAACAATGCACATTTATCGCGCACAAATCCTCAGAGCGAAGTTTGTGGACAGAATCAACCTGTGAAGGCTCTGAGAAAGCCCCATCAGTCCATTGTCCGGAGCTTGGAATTGCAAAGTTCAAAGTTTCCCCTAAAGCCCCTAATTACATGTTTTTTTGTTACTCTTTTGCAGCGAGGAGGCTTTGCATTTCCCAAAAAGACAGGGCTATCTCTTTGTTGAATCTTCAATTGTCGAACATTGTTCGTGTTTTTCTTGATTCCTGAATTTCAGATTGCGCTCTTCCCATGCTGACGTTTGTGAAGGTGTGCATCATCGGTGCTGAAACGACAGGCGGGCTTCCGGGCTTATGAATCAAGACCTTACATCGCCCCACTTGCCTCCACGATTATCCACTTTGTTTGGTGCGAACACACAATAGAGACAACACTGTGACATGAGATGCGACCACTAGACAATTATGAGAACAAGATCAAAAAAGCATCAATTACAAGACTAGGAACAAGACTATAATCTACCAGGACGCTACTAGGGGCTCCTGGCCTTACTACTAGGAACAAGAAGCTACTAGGGGCTCCTGGCATCGCTACTAGGAACAAGACTACTATAAATAAATTCGAGAATAGCAAGATGACAATACTTGAGGCCCTGCGAGCCTAGGTGCCGATGTAGATTGATCTCCCACCCCCTGCAGGCACCAAGGAGTTGAGCACATTTCTGGCGCAGGAGTTTCGGCCCTCGACTTGTCATGTCGATGCCCTTTGTTACTAGTAGCGATGCCCCTGCTACTAGTAGCTTCTTGTTCCTAGTAGCAAGGCCAGGAGCTACTAGTAGACTCTTGTTCCTAGTAGAAATGCCCTTTGCTCCCAGCCTTTGTATTCGTGTGTGTAGATTTTCTCTTTCTGGAGATCTGATCCGAAAGCACAGTGCTGGACATGTAACAGGAGTTTCGACGATTGCCGGAGAGCGTGACCTTTGCTGTCTTCGGGGGTGTTTTGCAGGCTGCTTGGCTTTGCTTTGCTTCCGTTTCAAAAGGACCCCAAGCAAAGCAAATCGAGCTCAAATATGCATTCCACATTGCAGATTTGATGACATTATCCATACTTTGGCCAGATCAGTTCAAGGCTTCAATATGACATGTTAGTTCAATTCCTATCACAGGGTGTGCAGATTGTTCGGAGGCTTTTTCAGATGGCTTCAAAGATCCGAGCCGCTTGTGGAACCAAAGCGCGGACGCTAAGTTTCATGTTCGGCACTGTTCCACATGCAAATGCATACACCAATAAACATGGGAGGGTGGACAAGTTTTCTCTGCAAGGCTTGCAGCAGCATCGATTGCAGGCACGATGGGCGTGCTAGCTGGAAAACGTGCTAGACGGACAAGAGGTTACTCCACAGTGGTGTGAAGCGGGAGTGAAACCATCGAAGAATGGTAACGCGATGTGAACATGGGCTTTTGGATGTATTCGTGTAAGTTGGTCATAGGGCCCCAGCAGCCAGCTGACTGAGTCTGCCATTTCAAATTGGTGTTTATCATTGGGCACAAGAAGGGTTCGAATTCAATTTCATCTACATTATCCTTGTTGCAAGATCGCTTATCTCGAAGTTCCTCTGTTTGCTTTGAGATCAATTCTTGTTCTGTCTAAGAAAGTTCTTGTAAGCTGATGATGTTCGCATGGTGTCTTGCGTGGCTCCCTCGTAGATGTTCATCGGTCGCCCAAGCTGTCCGAAGTTGACCTCGTCGGTCCACGACTCCAACATGCTGTCGCAAGATGTCGCAAGCCTTCCATGGCTCGTTTGTTACCGGTTTCTTCAAGAAGGCCAAAGAATCCGGCTCGTGAGCATCAGGTGCAGTCATTTCAGTGCGGTGCAGCGATTTGTTGAAACAAACTTTAAGGTGAAGAGAAGAAAAAGACCAAGAAGAAAACATCGCGCCACAAACTGCGTTTCTTTGCAGGCGGCAACTGACCTGTAAGTTCCCAAAAGGGACGTGAATTGGAGAGTGAGACTGCTGCACAATGACGAGTGCTTTCGACTAAGCAAACAGCGGTCCACCATGGACATGAGAGACTGCAGATGGGCGGCGATAATATCACGAGGAGGTCGGCAGGAAGAAGACCAGCCGGGTTTGCGGGGCATGTCTGATAGTGCAAGTTAAGCTGTTGCAGGGCCGTTGGATCATCCCTTGGAGAATCTTGTGCAGACAAGTTCCCATGGGGATAAGCCGTCGACATGGATTTTCACCGCCCGATTGCTGCCAACTTGTTGCTGACCTTGCAAAGCCCTGCTTTCGTCAACAGCATCCATCAAGCAGTTCAACATTTTGTTGGTGAAGCTTCGTCACGGCCTGTTGACATTTTGCGCAGCGATAGGCGCGCTGGATTGCAATTTATCGCCCTTTTCAACTTTTTATCATGGCCGAGCATAGGCGTGCTGAAGAGGCTGGAGACTTTAGCATTGCCTTTTCTGATCTAGATCTACGTCTTCACATCGGCACCGCAACACCCTTCGACAGAACTGCAGGTGTCGGGTCTTGTCCCTTTCGTGCGGATCGCCTGGGTTTTGCGAAGACCTGGAGCTGGACTCGCTTGCGCCACTCTCGAGCTCTTTTCATGTTTGAAGGTCGTGCCATCAATTTGATGCCACCAGGGCTCGTCCATGAGGACATTGCAGCATGCTGTCTGGAGCCTACATGTCTTACTGCTTTCCAGAAAGCAGACCGCTCGAAGCATTTGACGTGCCGCAAAGATGGGACCGCTTGGCTTGTTAGTCTCGCGTAAAAATGCGTAGACTGGATGTCAGGCTCACAGCACCGTGTCTGGGTTTGAACAGCATAAAGGTTCAGATCTGGACGCGCGGAGTATCATCAAATGTCATAATGCTGGCGCTGCCCAGGCTCACATAAAAGTTGATTCTAGGTTGACTAGACAGACAAACTATAAACAAGACTGCACAAAACAAACACAACAAAGCAGAAGACGTTCTCCAAAGCCTTTCTCCGAAATTTTGTTGGAAGTGCCAGGATCAAGACAACTTGGAGACCATGTGCCGAATCGGTCCAGCACTCCAGCCTCGGGGGTTGAGCGGTTAAGCAAGATGTCAACTGGGAGCAGCTGGCAAGCCATCAGCAAGTGCAGATTGTGGTATTATTTGTGATTTATTCATAGTGTTCCCGGTTCCCTGGAACTGGAACTCCCCCCCCACCGAAAAAAAGTTATGTAAATCGCCACTACGTTTGGAACTAGAAATGGATCTGGAACTGAAACTTCCCCCCCCACCAAAAAGTAACTTTATCATAGGAATTTGAAATCGTCACTACGTTTGGAACTGGCCCCACTCAAAAAAACGTTTGGAACTGGAAGCGGAACTGGATCAGGAACTGGAACTCCGCCCCCCACCAAAAAAGAACATTGATTTTCTTTATCATAAGATTGTGAAATCGCCACTACGTTGGATTAGAAGTGGAACTGGAACTGGACCCATTCCCAAAAAACAAATCTTCATCACAGGAACTTGGCAATTCCCACAAAAACCATTGGAACTGGAACTGACCCCCTCCGACACCACTCTCACCATAGATCTGGATGTAAAACTGGATCTGAAACTGGAACTGACCCCTCCCCTCTCCAGGACACTGTCACAATGGATCAGGATCTGGAACTGATCCCCCTCCCAGGACCAACCATAGATCTGGAACTGGAACTGTTCCAACCACCTGGAGTATATTGTCAACTGTGTTCAACAGTGTGATTTTTCTGAGGTGATGTGTATGTTATCCTTGGCAGCCCAGAAGCATCGTGTATCGCACAAAGGGCGCACGCCCCAGAGCTGACAAAATGTCGGTGTCGTGAGGCGCTTCGATGTGTTGCAATGTGTTGCAGGCGCTTCAACGAGGTGCTGCCGTTGTGCCCATTCAACGAACTGGTGGGCACCTCGGACATTTTCCAGGTACAAACCTCCATGCAGGTCCTTTCCACAGATGTTTCTTGACTTAATTGATTTGACTCGACTCGGCCAACTTAGGCGAGATGCCCAAGCTTCCAAGTGAGGCGGGGTCCTGGTGCACTGAGGTGGTAGGGATTGCCAGTGCGTTTGGCATGCTTGAGCACTGCAAGGCAAGTATATGGAAACTTACTTTTGACTTTTGACCCCAAAAAGGGAAGGTCCAATAGAGCGATGGCCTCCAACCTAGAAGTTTCCGTTGACTGAACGCAAAAAGGAACCCAATAGGAATGGCCTCCACCCTAGTAGCAATGGCCTCCACCCTAGTAGCAATGGCCTCCACCCTAGTGGCGATGGCCTCCACCGTAGTAGCGATGGCCTCCAGCCTAGTAGCGATGGCCTCCACCCTAGTAGCAATGGCCTCCGCCCTAGTAGCGATGGCCTCCACCCTAGCAGCGATGGCCTCCACCCTAGTAGCGATGGCCTCCACCCTAGTAGAGATGGCCTCCGCCCTAGTAGTGATGGCCTCCACCCTAGTAGTGATGGCCTCCACCCTAGTAGAGATGGCCTCCAGCCTAGTAGCGATGGCCTCCACCGTAGTAGCGATGGCCTCCGCCCTAGTAGTGATGGCCTCCACCCTAGTAGTGATGGCCTCCACCCTAGTAGAGATGGCCTCCAGCCTGGTAGTGATGGCCTCCACCCTGGTAGAGATGGCCTCCAGCCTAGTAGTGATGGCCTCCACCCTAGTAGCGATGGCCTCCAGCCTAGTAGCGATGGCCTCCAGCCTAGTAGCGATGGCCTCCAGCCTAGTAGCGATGGCCTCCAGCCTAGTAGCGATGGCCTCGAGCCTAGTAGCGATGGCCTCCACCCTAGTAGCGATGGCCTCCAGCCTAGTAGCGATGGCCTCCACCCTAGTAGCGATGGCCTCCAGCCTAGTAGCGATGGCCTCCACCCTCGTAGCGATGGCCTCCACCCTAGTAGCGATGGCCTCCAGTAGCGATGGCCTCCACCCTAGTAGCGATGGCCTCCAGTAGCGATGGCCTCCAGCCTAGTAGCAATGGCCTCGAGCCTAGTAGCAATGGCCTCCAGCCTAATAGTGATGGCCTCCACCCTCGTAGCGATGGCCTCCACCCTGTAGCGATGGCCTCCGCCCTAGTAGCGATGGCCTCCAGCCTAGTAGCGATGGCCTCCACCCTAGTAGAGATGGCCTCCAGCCTAGTAGCGATGGCCTCCACCCTAGTAGCGATGG
>CAXAMN010028027.1:3281768-3339077 GCA_963970005.1 Durusdinium trenchii
TACTACTACGGACAAGAAGCTACTAGGAACAAAGGGCATCGCTACTAGGAGCAAGGACGCTACTAGTGGCTCCTGGCCTTACTACTAGGGACAAGAAGCTACTAGGAACAAAGGGCATCGCCTCGCTACTAGAAGCAAAGACGCTACTAGTGGCTCCCGGCCTTACTACTAGGGACAAGAAGCTACTAGGAACAAAGGGCATCGCTACTAGGAGCAAGGATGCTACTAGTGGCTCCTGGTACTACTACGGACAAGAAGCTACTAGGAACAAAGGGCATCGCTACTAGGAGCAAGGACGCTACTAGTGACTCCTGGCCTTACTACTAGGGACAAGAAGCTACTAGAAACAAAGGGCATCGCTACTAGGAGCAAAGACGCTACTAGAGGCTCCTGGCCTTACTACTAGGGACAAGAAGCTACTAGGAACAAAGGGCATCGCTACTAGGAGCAAGGACGCTCCTGGCCTTACGACTAGGGACAAGAAGCTACTAGGAACAAAGGGCATCGCTACTAGGAGCAAGGACGCTACTAGTGGCCCCTGGCCTCACTACTAGGGACAAGAAGCTACTAGGAACAAAGGGCATCGCTACCAGGAGAAAGGACACTACTAGTGGCTCCTGGCCTTGCTGCTAGGGACAAGAAGCTACTAGGAACAAAGGGCATCGCTACTAGGAGCAAAGACGCTACTAGTGGCTCCTGGCCTTACTACTAGGGACAAGAAGCTACTAGGAACAAAGGGCATCGCTACTAGGAGCAAGGACGCTTCTAGTGGCTCCTGGCCCTGCTACTAGGGACAAGAAGCTACTAGGAACAAAGGGCATCGCTACTAGGAGCAAGGACTCTACTAGTGGCTCCTGGCCTTACTACTAGGAGCAAGAACGCTACTAGGGGCTCCTGGCCATACTACTAGGAGCAAGGACGCTACTAGTGGCTCCTGGCCTTACTACTAGGAGCAAGAACGCTACTAGGAACAAAGGGCATCGCTACTAGGAGCAAGGACGCTACTAGTGGCTCCTGGCCTTACTACTAGGAGCAAGAACGCTACTAGGAGCAAAGGGCATCGCTACTAGCTACTAGTGGCTCCTGGCCTTACTACTAGGAGCAAGAACGCTACTAGGAACAAAGGGCATCGCTACTAGGAGCAAGGACGCTACTAGTGACTCCTGGCCTTACTACTAGGGACAAGAAGCTACTATGACAAAGGGCATCGCTACTAGGAGCAAGGACGCTACTAGTGACTCCTGGCCTTACTACTAGGGACAAGAAGCTACCAGGAACAAAGGGCATCGCTACTAGGAGCAAATACGCTACTGGTGACTCCTGGCCTTACTACTAGGGACAAGAAGCTACTAGGAACAAAGGGCATCGCTACTAGGAGCAAGGACGCTACTAGTGACTCCTGGCCTTACTACTAGGGACAAGAAGCTACTAGGAACAAAGGGCATCGCTACTAGAAGCAAGGACGCTACTAGTGGCTCCTGGCCTTACTACTAGGGACAAGAAGCTACTAGGAGCAAGGGCATCGCTACTAGGAGCAAGGACGCTACTAGTGGCTCCTCGCCTTACTACTAGGAGCAAGGACGCTACTAGTGACTCCTGGCCTTACTACTAGGGGCAAGAAGCTACTAGGAGCAAAGCGCATCGCTACTAGGAGCAAGGACGCTACTAGTGGCTCCTGGCCTTACTACTAGGGACAAGAAGCTACTATGACAAAGGGCATCGCCACTAGGAGCAAGGACGCTACTAGTGACTCCTGGCCTTACTACTAGGGACAAGAAGCTACTAGGAACAAAGGGCATCGCTACTAGGAGCAAGGACGGTACTAGTGACTCCTGGCCTTACTACTAGGGACAAGAAGCTACTAGGAACAAAGGGCATCGCTACTCGGAGCAAAGACGCTACTAGTGGCTCCTGGCCTTACTACTAGGGACAAGAAGCTACTAGGAACAAAGGGCATCGCTACTAGGAGCAAGGGGCATCGCTACTAGGAGCAAGGACGCTACTAGTGGCCCCTGGCCTTACTACTAGGGACAAGAAGCTACTAGGAGCAAGGGCATCGCTACTAGGAGCAAGGACGCTACTAGTGACTCCTGGCCTTACTACTAGGGACAAGAAGCTACTAGGAGCAAGGGCATCGCTACTAGGAGCAAGGACGCTACTGGTGACTCCTGGCCTTACTACTAGGGACAAGAAACTACTAGGAGCAAGGGCATCGCTACTAACTAGGAGCAAGGGCATCGCTACTAGGAGCAAGGACGCTACTAGCGGCTCCTGGCCTTACTACTAGGAGCAAGAACGCTACTAGGGGCTCCTGGCCTTACTACTAGGAGCAAGAACGCTACTAGCGGCTCCTGGCCTTACTACTAGGAGCAAGAACGCTACTAGGGGCTCCTGGCCTTACTACTAGGAGCAAGGGCATCGCTACTAGGGGCTCCTGGCATCGCTACTAGGAGCATTCTTACTACTACGAACAAGAAGCTACTTTTAGACCTTTCTACGGCGAAAATGGCCATGGTGGCCACGCTTACGATTGGACCCGTGGACCAGAAAGGCTGCATGGCCTCTTCCTTGCCCCCCTGCTCTCTCTGTCTCTCTCTATGTGTCCGTGTTCTCCCTCATCGCATCATCTCTCTTCGCAGCTTTCTTGGAGAGCCCAAAGGCAATGTGACTGCGTGTTTAGGAAGGACAAGAAGCAAACCGTAACGCCTCCAAAGAGAGAATTAATAGAACCAAGCTGCAATCTCGCCTTGAGTGAACACTCTTCTAGTGTGCTCGTGCTTGACGTAGGAGACTCTTGCGTATCAATTCCTCGATAGGGATACGTATGTATCTCCACATGCTCATACAAGCAGAGAGGTCTAGAAGGAATGTCATGAATTGCCTGTGGCAAGTCACGATATAGTAATTATCCGAAAGGGATTTCTAGATATATGATATCCAAACAAGATATCCAAAGATGCTCAACAAGCTATGTACTTAGATATCATAATTATAAAGGCAGTTCCAAATGCTGGTGCACATAATTAAAGAGATTTCAGACACTATCTAGACTCTAGACAGGATATGCTACATAAATATACTCCTCCGAGTCAAGAATTCTAGCTGGACATTTTTTCTCTAGGAATAGCCTATGTCTTCTGCTTGTGGCCCCGCTTTCATAGCATCGCCAGTCTCCCATCCCAAACAGCTGCTTCGGGTAGAGCTGTGCAGTGGGTTCGGCGGGTTCGGCGCTGCACAGATCACTGACTATATGAGTAGCCGCAGAGCATTTCAGCACAGTCACCATGTTGCATATCGCAATGGCAACAGCCACTTCGGTTCCACAAGTGCATTGCTTCGTTTTCCTATGACATTTCCATCCTGAGCCAGCAGACCGGGCATTCCCTGCTAGAATTTAATCTTGATCACCGTGTTCAGGATACACATGCATGTGCGATATATATATATATATATAATATATATCATTGATACTTATCGACAAGATGCTGACCGAGCGTGTTGTCGATGGTACTGCATCTTTCTCATCGGATTTCGGAAAGAAAGCGGGTGCGCCAAATAAAATACTGTGTACACAAGTCTTCAGGTTTGGTGCGCGCACGCGCGGGCCCACATAGAGCACCCACACTCATAAGTGTGGGAACAACCACGCAGGAACCAATCTTGTCAGCGAAACCTGAGCGGAATCAAAGCTGAGGCCCAGAAAGAGATTCCTGTTTGTCCCTGCGACAGGTGCTCAACAACGAGCAACTACAAAAAGGATTGGCATACGTTATTCTTGACTACTCTTTCCCGGTCTTGCCCCTTTGTTCAATGCAAACCTCTTCTGACAGTGTTTATTTTATGTTCGTTTGTCCATCCATGGAACCCGCCAAAGCATCAATGTGACGCTTGCCAGTGTCCCTATCAGGAATTAGGCCTTCCCAGGGTCGCTACCACTGGTGTCTTTTTATTCAATGGGGGTCCGGCGAATACCATCACAAAGGCTGACCATTTGTATACAATTTTTTAAAGGACTGTTGCACAGAGGTTGGACAGGTCAAAGTACCACCCTTGCAGCCAGGGGTTGCTTGCAGAGTTGATGGGTTTCAGTTTTCACACAGACTGCATTGGGAACTGTGGCAAAGATGCTTTCATGCCAGTTGTTTGCAAGCCAACAGCCAGCCAGCGTGGAAGTACCAATGGAATTGAGACAGGACGTGCTAAGACACAACATTGTACTGCTCCGCAACTTCAAGCAATTGTGCCCTACAAACGCCGTGAGACATCATGAAAGCAAACTGATACACAAAAGCACCATGGTAAAAGAAGTGATAACAGTTGGGTCCAACAGAGCCAAGGATTCCATAATCAGCCAGTATTCACTGCGCAGAGTTGGTGATTTTTTCTTGCAGGAACGATATTGTTTCTGATATAAGCATGTTCATCAAGTGCTGCTAGGCGTGCAACAAAATCCTTGTGCTATGATTAAGCAAATTGAGTTGAACTGCTTGTGCTTAGAGCGTTCGACACCATGCAAAACTACTAGACTGCAGCTTTAGATTGCACTTGAGCAAGTCGTATCATCTTCAAACGTCACTCAGACGCTTCGCCGCTTCTCGAGGTCAGGGAATCCCCGGTCGTGTGAGCCTCTTTTTCCTCTCACGGGAGCCGCTGAGTGGCGAACCCACGGGCACCGTAAAGGTCCGAGATGCCGCAGGACCGGGCGCGAGCGGTCAAGCAGGTGCCAGGCAGACAGGCACAGAGGCACAGACCTGAGACGGGATGAGACTGAGACCTCTTGCATTGAAAAAGCTCCTAGTAGCGTTCTTGTTCCTAGTAGCGATGCCAGGAGCCCCTAATAGCGTCCTTTGTTCTTGGTAGTAAGGCCAGGAGCCCCTAGTAGCGTCCTTGCTCCTAGTAGCGATGCCCTTTGCTGTAGCGTCCTCTACCCGGCCTCTGAGAGTGGTGGATTGGGACCGGTGATTCTACCGTTTTCATCCTTCATGTGGGATCATGGCCATGTTCTGCGCTGTGAGTGGGAGCAATATATGATGAGTTCCTATACATTGGCAGTGTAGATTTCAGGTTGGATCCTTTGCACACAGTGTGCGTCAGACACCAATCAAAACCATAAGCATCCGAGGATGTCAAGGCATTCGAGCTCCAGTTCAGCCAAAACATTTCTGGGAGGTTGGTATAAATGCAAATGCAATTCAGCATTAAGCAATCAGTGATTTGTTTTATGAGCCCTGCTATTGGCGCATTCACACAGGAGTGATCTATGAGCAAGAATTTGCGGCCGCGCGTAACGTGGATCACCCCACGGGTATCAGTTCAGATGCTGCTTGGACCTTCAAACAAACTTGGTCGTCGAAACAGAAACATTTACTGCAGTCGAAACTTGCATTACTTTGCACCTCGCATGATATCCAGAAACTTGTCCGGCCGCAAACTGATCACAAACCAGATCACAAACATCATCCAGTGGTGACCAGCGGGCCACCCCACGGACTCGAGTTGCTGGTGCATTGATAGAAGACCCGAGATCGGAAACACTTCCGGGTTCCTTGCCATGTTGAAAACTGATTTGTTCAGAGAGACACTGTCTCCACTACGCTGACCCAATGCATCGAACACACTTCACTCACAGCCGTTGGGTCCATCTATCCAAGCCCAGGCAATGCCCCTATCATTCTGATGTTCATTGATTCTTTCATCACCATCGACTCATACACACGCCACGCACACAATAATATATATTAATATAAATGTATTAATATTCCTCACCTTCTTGCGCTCTCACTCCGAGTGACTCAATCCTTGCTCCACTCCTTGACTCTTTGGACTGACAGATTATCCACTCCCCGGCCCGCCTATGCGCCTCCGCTTTCCTTCAGCTATACGGGGTCACTCAGCGCACAATTGCAACAAACTCACTCTTTTTCTCACTGACCTCAACACAGCCTGCAACGACTTCACGAAGCTCCTTCTGCCAGCAAATCTTTCTCAAGAGAGTCAAGAGCCTTATTCGAGACTCACATGAGTAGCAACTTGAAACTTAATTGCTTTTCTGGAACCGGGCAACATGCGCTCTCATAGCAACCTCGGCTACTGTAGAACCGGAAACCGTGATCATCTGGAAGTGTTGCTGCAGGGCTCTTGTCATCCTCCTTGGTGGTGAAAGTCAAAGCGGCCTTCACAACCGCTGCCCAGACTTTGGCTGGACTGCGTCCAGGTCGTCAAAGCTTTTGTCATTCTCCAGGCATCGAACCAATGCAAATCAAGCGGCAATCCTCGTGGTGCCAGTCGAATCAACATGTGTTAACGATGTTTAAAGGATTTTAAAGGTATCCTGTGCATTGGTATCCTTCATGTGCTAGCTAAATCTAGCTAACACATGGACTTCATGTATGCGGTTTGTTTGGTTCCATGCTCGGATTGCCATGAGGCCACTTTGCAGAGCATCACCGGCTGGATTCGTGACACCTTCCGCTGCTTGTGCCGCAGAGAAGCTTCGGCCCGCTTTCGGGTCTGGCTCGGTTGCCTGGTTTCGTCGACCTTAAAACAAAGACAAGGTGACAAGGTATTTTGGCCCCTGACCTTGTCAAAGGCACCCCCAACACTGATTTAAACTGTTTCTTGGTTTGTCAATTTTGGGTGCAGGGCCTATTTCAAGGACCAGCAAACGATGCTAATAGTTACAGATGGGCTGCCGTCAAGAACTCTGCCACATCGGCCCCGATAGAGGTGGATGCACCGGAAAGACCGGCTTGCTGCTGGACCTGGATAGCTCGACCAGTATCACTTGCTACACGAGATATCCGGACATGGCACCTTTGGACAAGGAGCCTCAGCTGAAATTCGGATCACCCAGACCAAATCACTTTGGGGCGACGACGATGAACACTTCATTTTTTTATTAAGAAGAGAGAGAAGTCTTCAGCCTCCAGCAAGAGTGTTTTAAGTGTTTTACAACAGTCTTCTTCTCAAACCAGCATTCACAGATGTAAAGCATCAGAACCCACCTAGGGCTGAACCCAATAGACCTTGTTGTATCCCCGAAACTGTGTGTCACGACCCAAGAGGGAGCTTTTGCTGGATGAAGTGATGGAAATTTGAAGCAAAAATCAATGGAGAAGTCAGTTTTAGCAGGTAGATGACCATCTGATGTGGTTAGAATGATGAGAGCTTGTGTGTTTTGATCTGTGATAGTAACTGATAGGGATTCCAAATTTCTTCGACACCTCGCTAGTGGGTTGGAGGCCATCAATAATAGGTTGGAGGCCAAGGCCATTCCATGTGGGTTGCCGCGCCTAAGGCGACAGACGGATCAAGCTTGCACGTGGTTGCCTTGGGCGAAGTGGATCCAAATCGGAACGACATCATCCCTGATGTTGCCCCAGGTTGGCCGAAACGATGATGGTAGTGGCGTTCTTGGTGTTGTTTTTCCTTGGAGGGACTACGGAAAGGGATTGCAGCTGATCAGAAGAAAGCCCTCGCAAGCCTTTCTGGGACCAGATCGAATTTGCCAGTTATGGAGCAGTGCAGTATGTGATGGTCAATGCGACCAAAACAGAGTCGGGATTCGGAGGCCGTTGCTATTAGGGAGGGCCATCGATACTAAAAAAAGACAAGGAAGAAAGGTCTAATATAGTTTGCTATTAGGAGCAAGGACGCTAGTAGGGGCTCCTGGCCTAGGCTAAGGAGCAAGAAACTACTAGTAACAAAGGGCATTTCTACTAGGAGCAAGGTCATCGATCATCGTCTCCTGTGTCCAACTCGGACTGGCGCTCCCTCTCAGGGCCTATTCGAAGTATCTGGGCCATCGCGCTGGATGGCATCAGTCCAGGGTGGTTGGGCCTCAGTCAGCAACTGGTGCCTCGGCGTGTTCGGCTCTCACTTTGCGTTGGCAAGCGCAGTTAAAGCAGAGTGGCGCTGGAAAGGGCGCTGGACAGCGCTTGGATGGTCTGAATTGAAAGTCGTCTTTGAATTGAAGGCTTCAGAGTGGTGTTCAAACCTTTTCAACTAGTGTGAGCACGACATAACTATTCATAGCTGGAGTTGAACATGTGCACCGACCACAGGGGTCCATATTATGGCGTTTGCCTACAGGCGGGATTTGAGTCGCTCGAAGGAAAGCTTGAAGCTCTGAAGGTTGGATTCGACCTTTCTTTTTTACGTGGTAGGCCGCGAGGTGAGCCTAAGTAGCCGGTAGTAAGGGCTAGACAGGGCTGCAGGAAAGCTCTGGCACTACTCATTTGGTTCCTAGATTTTGGAAATTGAAGTTCGACATGCTTTTGTTTGTTGTGGGTGATGTATGGTGATGGACTGCTACCACTAAGGGCCTTTTTCCCCACGACTTAACCTCTTGGCTTAGCCCGGGGAGCCATGATCGGTTGCCAAGGATCCCCCTGCTGCGATGGTGCCGTGTCCTGATGCCATCATAAGGCGCGAGTGGTGCCAAACACATATGATCACCAAGAATCTTGCCTCTCGACATGTAGCATCAGCACCTGAGTCCTCGCCTGAAGTTGAGATTCACCTGAGAGTTTCAAGCTCTAAAGTAGAGATGCTTCATCGTGAAGGAAGGGCCCCTCAATCAAGACCCCCCCGGTCCACTTATTCTTTGCATCACTTCTTGTGCTGGGATTGTGCATCCAGACCATTCGCATGAACATGAGGCTACTAGGAGCAAGGGGCACCGCTACTGGGAGCGATCGGACGCTACTAGGGGCTCCTGGCCTCACTCCTATAGGAGCAAGAAGCTACTAGGGGCTCCTGCTAGGAACCAGGAGCATTCTTTCTATTAGGATCAAGGACGCTACTAGGAGCATACATGAGCTTCTTGGAGCGTTCTTGCACGCTGTTGCCGCTGCTGCCGTTTCCGCTGCCGCTGCCAGTTTGCTGTTGCTGCTCTTCTTCAACCTTTCTACCTGGTACCTGCCCACTTTGTGGTTCCAAACCAAGCCAACAATACTTTCAATAACTGGTGTTTGGGGTTTCGTTTTACACGCCACCAGTTAAGGATGATTCGTGCTGGTCATCGGGTGTCAACTGTCAGCCTTTTTGGCACTTGAACGAACATCCTGAGAAGTTGATGAGAGAAAAAGACAGTTTGCCAAGATGTTGTCCACGGGTGCGCAATCATACAGAATCAATCAATCGATCCAGTTGGAAACATAGCAAACGTATAAGCATTAGTCGAGGCGCCCGTCCCACATCGAGACATTGCCAGGCAGCAGACCAGAGATGAACGAGTCTTTCGGCGACAAAACGTGAAAAGACATTGATGAAAGGCACACGCTGTGGACATGTAGTAAAGGCATACAAAAGAAGGGAAAAAGGTGCCTTGACTGGCGTTTTCTGACACCCTTTTGACTCATGTGGGGCCTTAGAAGACCTGCTTTGCGACAGTCTTGATCCTGGGTTGGTAGGGATTCCAATCCAGTGGCAACCATGTATTGTTCTCTTGCTGTCTGTCTGGACATGTAGAATTTATCTTCAGACAGCAGTGTGCCGAATTTCTGTGAAGCCATGAATGATTTGACACTCAGGTCATTCATCCTTGCTCACTTGGCCGCACTGGTCGCTGGATTTGGTTCCAAGTTGCCCCAGCAGAGGGCCGCCAGGATTGCGACTTGGACTGGATGTCCACATATTACTTATTTGCTCCAACCAACCAAACATGTCAGGGAAGAAAATGGAGGAAAGACGGACCAATGGTGAGAGACAGCGTGCGTGGAGAATTGCTCCACTTTCTCCTGTTTCGACCCACTGACTACCGTGGTTGGGATGCTCTCGCTTGCGGAGAGATCCGTCGCCGGTCCGTCGCCGCCCCTTTCATGAAAGGATTTGAATAGAAAAGATTGAAACTAGCTACCTAACATAGTGTATTTCTTCAATCCGGCATCAAGAAATGCATCGCAAACTCAATTGGACCAAGTGTGTGTTTGTGTTTCCTTTTTTCGGGACCTCCCGGACCTCCCCTGCAAAGCTCTACAGCTGGAGTGCAGACAGAGCCCAGGTGCTAGCCCGCCAAACAAGAACATTAAGCGTTCAACCATCAGAGATGACAAGGTCCAGGCCTTTTGCGTCTTGGAATGATTGAACATGGTACATCACGGCACAATGCAGGCCATTGTGTGGTTGGTGGTTTCAGCTATTTTCGCAGTTAAAGATGGATTAACCACGTTCTGTTCTCCAAAACAGCATTTTGAGAGAGTACAAAAGAAACACCATGTAAGAAATCAGTCAGTATTCGCATGTCCGTAACATACTTGATCCCCTGCAAAACGATAGGAAGAAAAAACGATGACACCCGATGACTCTTGTGGAAAAACCCTTGACATGCCAGAAGTGGTGTGAAGAAAATGCTTGCGCGCACACAAACACCAAACCTACTGTTCCAAATTGTCAGGGTCAATGCATGACTGGTTGGTGGGTATGCGTGGACGGAGGTGGGAGGGCTTGGATTGGACCGCTTTAGCCCTGTGTTACAGCCTTGTCCTGACACATGGTGCTGTAAACCTGCAATACTACAATTGTTGCAGTTAGTCAAAATGATGTAAAACGATAAGGAAGAAAAACACGATAACGTCCAAAGTGGTATAGGGAAAGATAGAGTTTCTTTTTACACGACCTCATTTGGATGCTGCTGGATCCACAAAAAGGTGGACTAAGTTCACCCCTCTTGAGCAGCAATTCCCCACGATGTGCTGTTTTTCCATACAAACTGCACTCCCTGTTTTGGCAATGCTTCAGCTGGTCTATGCAGGAAGTCTCATATTGACTCATAGCCCCAAACACAAAGCGATCGAAGCTGTGCTTCGACGAGGCTAAGACACTACTAGGAGCAAGGACGCTACTAGGAACAAAGCTAAGAGACAGACATTTTTCGATAAGCTCGGACTGGCCAAAAACATTTGAAGGGAGAGATCGGAGATGCGACGCTCGCTTCATACAAGGCGCAAAGTATTAGGCTGTTCTGGATTACAGGCTTTAGATTCTTGGGTGGGTTTTGTTTCAACATGCTTTGTATCAACATGGTGCGACCCAAGTGTCCGAATGACAGTCTTGGAAAGACTCAAATCTACGCACTGTCGTGGCATGCCTGGTGAAAAAAGGAAGGGCTGGACGTAGCACCTCACCTGGTCGCCGCCGAAAGAATGGCTGCAAGTGACCCAAAACCGGATTGGCATGAAAATGACTTACGTTTTTGGGGCGACTAAGTGACTATTTCTTGTTAGGACCTTCATGAATGGGAAAAAGGACAGATGGAATATAGAAGTAATTAACAGACCCATTTTGCTTCCTCCTTTCCCTTCGCGCCTTGGCGGCTCTGAGGCAGCAATGTCCCGGACGGCTTTGTTTGTCCGGTGCGCTGTGAGCGGAACCGAGCTCCCACAGGCATTGTGCGATGCCTCAAGGAGCGGGCGCTGTCGGGGGCTGTGCACGGCGCTGTGACTGTGGAACGCCTGTGGAACACGATTTCGGTGAAAAGGAACCTGTTCAGGCTAGAAATTTGCGAAAAGTGGACGCTGGTGGACTCGCCACACAGAACCACATGGGTCATCCAATAAGGTCAACCTCCCGTTGTTTGGGGGGTTTGCTCTCACTTGCGGAAATGTCGATGGCGTCTACTGAATTTGTTGTTGACATTAGGATCCAGCTTGTCAGATCTGAATAGTTGGTAGTGGACAGCTAAGCAGAAATGTTACTAGTAGCTTCTTGTTACTAGTAGCGATGCCCTTGTTACTAGTAGCTTCTTGTTCCTAGTAGTAAGGCCAGGAGCCCCAAGTAGCGTCCTTGTTCCTACTGCCAAAAAACCTACACAGCAGATGTAAGACTCTCATGCTGTGCGAAGGCAAAAGACCGACTGTACGCCAGTCACCTGCAGGTAAAGACTCACGTTGCCTGGCTGTTCGGTAAGCACAATTTGGTAGCTAAACAGGGCCAGCGAATTGATAGCAACATATTGCACCAGTGTGGTCACAAAAAAGGTGGATTGGCACAAGCCTCCATCAAAGTGGTTTGGCAGCATCAACTTATTGAAGCAAATATCAGCACGGCCCAGGTCTTCTAGCAATGTTGTGAATTCAGGATTTCTAATTATATAGTCAGTCTGCTGGATTACCTTGGAGGAACATTTGTTTGCCCATATGTTGATCGATTCAAACCAAAACTTTCGCCATGATCTAACAACCAGCAGCCTTAGAATTTGGTGGAATGGGACACATTGGAAAAATAAACAAAAGCAAGAAACAGCAATAGTACACATTGCAAGAGACTTTGATTTCTTGTGTGTTCATTACAGAAAACCTAGTGTTGCGATGAGGACTGGGAGAGTTGGGAGGACCTGTAGGCTTCCAGAAAGCAACAAAGACAACTATTCAGAACGATCAGCGAGACAAACATGAATGTAAGAATATCCAATGACAGTCGACTCCAGAAAAAAAAACACACACACACAAAATTAAGCTCAAGGATATCCATGCCTTTAATGAAACAATATGAACCAATGGTTTCGATTGAACTTCGAGATATCGGCCGTTCTCTCCAGGGCAAATGGGTGGCCTCTTTGAGATGTCGCACCCCAAGACATGCCTGAGGCTCAGACCGACAGGCTTTGGAAGATGACCAGAGTACCGAGAAACAGGTAACAAGCTATCTTTAACAAAATTTCAGGTCACTTCAACCATTGGCTTGAGGTTACAAAACGCATTTTTTCGGTCAAAAACTAGGAAGAGACCCTCCACATATCTAGATAGAGTAATTTGTTGACATGAGACCCATCAAACTCAAATTGTAAGGGCTTCGCCCTGGTGCCGCCGACCCCTTTTTGTAGGAAGGACCTGCAGTGAAAGCCTAATTTAGAAACGAGGAAGAACTCGCCACAGCCTTCCACAGCTAATGGCACACCGAAAACCACCAAAATATTGTCCTGGCAGGGTGCCTAAGGGCAGTTTCGAAACCCAATGAAAAGAGCCAGTGAAGGCCTGCCGCAGGGCCGAGACGAGCGAGAATACCTAACGTCGCCTCAAACGCGTGAGGTGCCAGACAAAGCCCAGGTAATCGCCACAGGCAGGTCTTGCTGAGCAACTGGCTGAGAGCAAGTTGAGCCACCGTTATTCTGCGGTGTCCCAGGCGCCGCCCCGCCGAGGCGTCAGCTAGGCAGGGGTCGGCGGATATATGACATAATTGATAGGAGATACTATATTTGTACATATAAGTATGATTGATATGATGCATCATGATGCATCCGTCCGCAGCACACAGGGGCAGGGCTCGCAGTCCAAGAAAGACCGCGGGACGAGTGCTGGACGACACGCTGAGCCCGTGCAGTCCGGGACTGGGAGAAGCTAAAGCCGTGCTTGCAACGAATGCGGTCAACTACCACGTCAATAAGCTGCGAGCGCTTGAATGTGCACGCAAGCGCGGGCAACAGGTCAAGTATGCCATTGCAAAGGATACAATCTCCAGCCGTGCGTTGCAGGAAAAGCCCGGTTTGGGAAAAGACAAGTTGACGTGGCTGCAACGTCATGATCAAGACTGCGGCGGGCGCCGCCCCGCCTAGGCGTCAGCTAAGCAGGGGTCGGCGGATTTCCTAGGGCCATAGCTGGTGAATTGAAAAGGGGCCGTTTGGCTCAAAAACTCAGAGCATTCAAATTGCCCCCAGCTCGGTCGGAAAAAATTATTGGCCGATGCACTGACAATGATAAATCTCTTATTTCAATCTGGAGATGCCGTCTTTCTTCTTCAGCTCTTATTATTCTTCAGCTTCAGCTGCTTCTTCACCTCATGCACACTCATTTTAGTCCCAACTCGCCAAGGCTTGCTTGGCACCCTTGAAGACCGCCTCTGGGCATTGGAAAGGGCGGTTCAGTTGGATGGCAAAACGCACTCCGGAATGCACGGTCAAAGACGCAAATCCAAAGCTTATTTTTTAGAGCCAATCAAGTTTCATCCCTTGCTGGATGCGTATGTGCAATTTGAGTTCTCCTAGGTGCGTTCGGAGTTCAGAGTACTTTGGACTCGAATTTACTTCTTGAGAGGTTCCTAGGATTCCATGGTAAACTAGTCATTCCGCGGTCCAAACCAACCCTAACATACCGTGACTCTTCGCAATCCATCTATCCGATCTATCCCCAAGGAGTCACATCTCCTTGACTGGTTTGGGTTCGAAACATCTTATAATCTTATATATCATATATCCTTTATTTAGTCTTTCGGACAGTTTTCGGCGATCTTCCACTTCTTTTGAAGATGGTGAAACCGCACGGTATCCCTTCCTCATCATTGGCACAGAGAGGGAGAGAGAGACTCTTACGATATCTTACATCTCCTGGAGCGCCTGCAAAAAAGAAAAAGCCTAATGTTCGCTACTAGGAGCAAAGGGCATCGCTACTAGGAGCAAGGACGCTTCTAGGGGCTCCTGGCCTTACTACTAGTAGCAAGAAGCTACTAGAAACAAGAATTCAATAGAATTAGAGTGGATTCAAAAGGGCGCAGATCTTGGCTGGTGGACTTCTTCCGACGTCACCGCAGGTGACGGTATCCAGCGCCAATGGCCAAAATAGCCTCTTGGCATTACAGTCCGGTCAGTTGTCCGAGCGGGACAGAACGAAGATGGTGGAGCTTTAACCTCCAATAACGAAATTACTAGCTCAACCTCAGGAAGTGGATGCAAGAAGGACATGCAAGGCCCTTTAATCATAGAAACTTTCCGCATCACCTTTCGCTCGCTTTTGAAAGAGTTTAAAGTGGCAGATGTTGAACACGGAGCGCAGATCATTGGCAAAAAGACTCAGGTTGGAACATTCAGGGCATTGTGCCAGATACGAAGCTTGGCAATGTGTTGGTATGGCTACATGGTGCTTGTTCGTGCAATTTCGACCTATCAACGGTTCAAGCACGCCAAGACGCTTTTGGAGCTCACTAGCTTGATAATCAAAGACACCTCACCAGGACAGAGAATAGCGTCTTTGGATACAATCAAGACAGCAAAGCTCACTGTCCGTTGAAGCCTGGGGTGGCGGAGTGAGGTGGATCCGCTACCCAAACTGGTGAAGCGGACATTTCGTTCCAGACTCTTTTGGCACAGATGGAGACAGGTGATGGTTCTGCCGGGAGGATCCGCAAGGAGTGCCTTCTTTTGAGCCGTCCTTTGAGCATTGTGGCCACACATATGTAGCTGATTGTACCTGTTGCGGAGGCAACAAGCAACGCACCCACTTAAAACAAAGAATAGCGGGGGTATCCTATATAGTCATTTCACACAGCGAGGCTATATCTCAGATTTGCATAGGCATAGGCTTACAAGGCATGGACAGGCACCTTCGTTGAATTCAGGAAGGCCGACTGCGACCTTTTCACGCGCCACGGGAAGAAGTGCGCAGCGACTTGCAGTGGAGGCTGATGGGAGGATGGTTGAACTCACTTTAGACTCTAGACTCACTTTTGCTATTTCATGCCCGCTCAGTTGTCCCGATAAAGTCAATTTCCGCTGGGTGTCCAATTTACGCTCGGAATCGAACTCTTTGAGTGCGAGTAAGTGTTTGCTGGTGTAGCCTGGAAGGTGGTGTGGGAAAACCTGTTGTGTATATAATGAGACATGTACTCTTGTTCTTTCTTCCTTTTCTTCTTTTGAATTTGAAAAGGTTTCCTCACGGAGGGTTTGTGACCTTTAGACTCGTTTCAATGTTTTTAAACCTTTCTTCCTTGTTTGCTTTTTCAAGTCAGCGAGGTGACGGATCCCCATCTCGGTCGAGGGTTTCTGGTCGAACGTGCGCAGGTAACTTTGGCAGTGGACAGGTCAAGTGCCATGGACGCTGGGGAAAATTTCGTCGGGACCCCGAGATGTTGGTCTAGATGGGTTGGGATGTTTCCACGTTGTTGAATGCGCCCTAGCCATGTAAGTGGTTAGCTAGCTGTTTGGTGCAGGTGGGTGTGCCGAATGAATCGATAAAACAATTTGTTTTGAGCATGCGCGTAGGTTGCTGGCATGATTGGTAAAGTTGGTACGCAGATGTTGGGAAGTTTTATTGATATTCAGTAATAACTAGATTCGGCCGGGAGACATGCTGCTCTCCAGACCTAAATGGCACTGACCTCTGGCCTGTCGCTGTCGTGGGCGGTTGAACATGGTGATAAACTGGGTGAAGGTTACTGTAGGGTGGCCACCCCTTAGATTGCTCCATGTCCGTGAACCAACTATTGATCTGGTGTCGAAAATGTGGTGAGCTTGATCAGCTTTGCCGTGAAACTGTGCGAAAGGAAGGCGCAAAAGAAGACAAAGAAGATAGGAAATCATGCGTGTTCTTCACCTAAAGTTATTGAGGTGATAAGGTGACAATGCCAGTGAAGACCATAGGGTTAATAGTATAGGGCTGTTTGTGGAAATGTCTTTGCTCTACTTGCTCTCAACCCACAAAGCTGAGAGTGAACATTCCAAAGCTGAAAATTGGGTTCAAAACTGCGATGTACACGGAGGCAAATGGGGTTTATAACATTTTATAACCACAGAGAGGGTTCGGATCTTTTCGATACACTAGAATAAAATAAACATATCAATATGTCAAAACTACCCCAAAGCTACTTCATGCAGTGTCAATGTGCGACTTGATGTTGTGCACTTCTGGCCGCAGAATGGAGCTATAACGACTTGGCCACTTATGAAGGGCCACTTGCCAATGGAATCTTCGAGGCGCCAAAGAAGACGTGCGACACAAGTGGTTCTGTATGACCTCAAACAGATAGAAATGGCTTCAAAAGTCCCCCAAACAACGTGGTCACACACTGTGGGTTCTTGTGGTAATGGTTGAGGCAGGGTTTTCAGCGAGGTGCTCATCGGCGTGTCCAGCTAATTCGCTGCCTCCCGAGATCTTCGAAGTGCATGTTGACTGCACAGCCTCGCACAAACTGGTGGGCTGGAGCGGTGCTTTCCCCGACTGCGCTCTCCTTGTGGTGCCGTGCACATTCTTGGCGTGTTTTGGTGGTTTTGAAGTAGCGTGAATCATTGACTTTGGACATGTGGCTATATAGTTCGGGAAGTATCCCGTGAGAGCTTCGTTTTGACATGTCTAGAACTGCTATAACTTGTCGTTGGAAAGGCTTTTGTTGCGAAAGGCACTGGCCGGGCTGCACAATGTGACTCTTGATGTGCAGCTGTCGTAGCAAGTGCAGATTTCAGCGGAGCACTTCGTGAACCTCGACGCAGCAACCTGTGAACCTGGAAGTGCAGATTTCGTGGCAGATGCGGCGCTTGAACTTCGAACCGCGCTTTCAGAATGTGCTCTCTGGCCTGCTCTGGCCTGTGTGCTCCGAGATGTGTGCCCATATGTGCACTCATATGTGCGTTCATTTTTGCGTGCTCTCCTGCGTGTGCGCACAATATATATGTGTGTGCTCCAATTTGGCGCTGTCCCTAAGAGTTTGCTTCTTGCACCTTGCAAGCAGGGGGACTGCCTGACTCTCAACAGCGGCAGTCCAACGAAGAGGCTGTTTTGAGTCACTGATATGGACTCTGGACGCAGAATCCACATACCTGCTGAACTTGTTACAAGCTCTGACTCCACTTTCCCACGTTTTGATGCCATGGTCCTTGCATGATAGACCCCTAAACCCTTTTCTTGCCGCGTTTCTGACGCCTGCCACCGCAGCCTTCCGCAGATGAGAGAGAAACATCTTTTCAAACACTTTCAAGTGATCGGACGCTTCACCTTGCCGTTCCCTCATTCATTTCCGCTGAGAATTGATCGAGCTTGTATGGTTTTTGGAAAACCATGTTCAACCATACTGGCTTCGCCGACTCTTTCACCTTGCGTTTCCCTCACTCCTTTTGACCTGGGAACTGAGTTAACTGCAAACCCAATATCAAAGTGTGTGCCGCTGTGCCGTCCCACGTGGGTGCACAGTGTGATCCCCGTCACTAGGGCGCCGTTTCATGCTGGATTACCACTAACTGATTTTTCCGCATCCTGCACTCGTTGGATTATCTTAACGGACTTTCGTTTCACCACAGTATTCCCAAAATCCAAGCCGCCGGGCTCCACGGAACTTCCACGCCGCCGGGCTTACGGTCATATATATGTGTCACACACACACATCCATGCACCCCCCCACCTTGCACCCGAATTCGCACTTTTATCCCACCCGCTATCTAGGTAACAGAAGGAAATGGTACTCGACACACTTGTGTGCCGGTGCCTTTCCTTCTGTTTCTCCTGTCCTAGCTCTAGCTACCCGAGCGGTTTAAGACTAATGTCCCGCTCGCTAACTAGTGAATTTAATTCATGCGGCGAAGTATTCAGTGACTAGCAGGTTTCGTAACTGGTGGGCCTCGTAACTACACCTATTTTTCTCTCTTGCCCTTGCGTTTCCCTTTTTGTCTTTTCTTTCTAAGGCTTTTTAGGTGGTTAGTAATTTCCCCCGGAGCGTCGATATCGGCGCTCTGTGTGTGTCACACTCTGTCCCTAAGAGTTTGCTTCTTGCACCTTGCAAGCAGGGGGACTGCCTGACTCTCAACAGCGGCAGTCCAACGAAGAGGCTGTTTTGAGTCACTGATATGGACTCTGGACGCAGAATCCACATACCTGCTGAACTTGTTACAAGCTCTGACTCCACTTTCCCACGTTTTGATGCCATGGTCCTTGCATGATAGACCCCTAAGCCCTTTTCTTGCCGCGTTTCTGACGCCTGCCACCGCAGCCTTCCGCAGATGAGAGAGAAACATCTTTTCAAACACTTTCAAGTGATCGGACGCTTCACCTTGCCGTTCCCTCATTCATTTCCGCTGAGAATTGATCGAGCTTGTATGGTTTTTGGAAAACCATGTTCAACCATACTGGCTTCGCCGACTCTTTCACCTTGCGTTTCCCTCACTCCTTTTGACTTGGGAACTGAGTTAACTGCAAACCCAATATCAAAGTGAGTGTGTGTTTTTCGTGTGTGATTCGCCGGTGCTTTGTTTGATGTAACACTGTTTGGGGGGTCTTGCCCAGAGAACATTTCAATCATTATGAAAGGTGCCTTTTCTATCCGCTTTATCGTCTCTCGCTTCATTCTTTCGACCTCCCTGCACCTGTTTTGATAGGTAAAAACCGGCGTGGATCACTGCAGCGTCTCCCGAATGCGTAGTGAAAGGTTGCCGGTAACATTGAGGGTTTGCATGAGGGTAGAAGTGCGTTCGCCCGCGTTGTTTCTTGTGTGTGCTTTCAACCATGCGCAAGCGTTGTTCATTTTTGTTCACGTTGCTGTGGCAAAGTTTTTTCTCTGGGATAAGCTCTTGAGAGGTCGCGTCGATGCATGTGCACGTTTGCGATTCATGTACTATATGATATCGGTACAAGTGGGCCGGAGCAGTGTTTTGTGAGGTGATAGGTGTGGGGGGGGTTGCATGAAAGGTTTTTGGATGGTGATTTGGAGGGTTGAACGTCGCTGTGCCATGGGGGTTTGCAGTTTGGGGGGTTGTTTGGACCGTGTGTTCGTGACAAGTCTCACGTTTTCAGGCAAAATTGTGATTATGTACGAAGGTGAGGGTTCGCTTTTCGCATATTGGGAAATACACAGCAGGTGTGTGGAGCCACGCAGTTGCAACATTTTCAGTGTGCATGTTTGTGCCATGGGCCATAGGGATTTGTTTGAGGGGATGTCTTTGGAGGTCCGGAGTTGAAACACCTTGGCAGGGCATGTGCCTGCGTGTTTGTGTGTGCCGGCACAACCCGCCAAGTGGCTGTGGTGCGATTTCGGAAGTGGTTTGCGGCAGGTGATTTGTGGGTAGTTCTTGCGTTCTCACACACACATACACACCTCAGCGTGTGACGCTAATAAAACATGTGTTTCGTACGGTGTCCTAGTTCTTTTTTCTCAGAACGATGCTTGGAACCTGGGAAAACACATGCAACGGAACAATTCGATCGACGCGTACACTTGAGTGGACAACTCTGGAGTCCACGAACAGTGAAAAACTGATGTTCAGGATGTTTGCTTAGCAGGTACCAGGTGTTTGTGCCTCCAGCGCCTGTGACGATTTTTCCATCGCCAGGCTCGGAACAAGTTTAAATGCAATTCGCCCAGTCTGGACACGCTCTTTCCCCGCCCCTTGAGACTTGGCCGTGGGGTTGGATGGCGGGAGTTACTGGGTCAAGGTTTCACATGTTCCAATAGAAGGTGCCACAATGTTCTTCATGCCAGTAAACACCTAATGCATCCTAATGCCCTTGGCCGCAAATTCTGAAGAGCTTTTAGGTCTCCTCTCAGCGGTAGAACTTAGCATTCTCCTTGATTCAGGCAAGGATGACACACACTGGATGCAATCCAGAATGCCACAACTGCAGCAGTGGATTGAAATCAGGGAGCGCGATACTAATATGTGTTCTTGACACTGTAGCGGAGTTTGTGGGGCAATCTCAGCTTGGAGCACCTCAATGCTGAAAGCGGCAAGCTTCATGAAGTATGACAGAACTTAGCAAACCCATGTACATGCAAGGATGACACACACACAGAGAGAGAGAGAGAGGATGTAGAGAATTGAAGAGTGCAGTACTTGTTTTTGATTTCTTGACAGGTTTTGACTGAAGCGACATCCGGAGGCCAGACATAGCGATCTTTGCCCAGGATCAGCACATTGGAGACACAGGCTGCCGAGGAGACCACCATCAAGATCACTGCAGTGGTTCCTCGCGAACCTGACATCGTGCGTTCCTGCATCACCACGTGCCGAAGCGGTTTAAGGGCGGGGACTGACCTGGAGAAGCAGGGAAACGGACAGAAAGCAGCCCGCTTTTGGTCCGGGTGGCGCCACGGGATCTGAGAGGAAAGAGACAGCTATGGCAATGTTTTTGCAAAACCGAACAACGTGCGAAACACGGAAGTTCCTTTCAACATTCGATCATTTGTGCGTTCCTGTTTCTGACATTGCTTCGGGAGAGCTGTGAACTGCAGTCGGTACACATCTCACATGACTACAGAAGCAACGCCAGGTGGAAGGCCAATTGTGCCATGGTCTCCAGTGGGGTTGCTGCCCAAATAGGATTTTTGTTGTACAACTCCACCTTTCTTTAGTAGGAGATGTAGGACCAAGGACGCTACTAGGGGCTCCTGGCCTTACTACTAGGAGCAAGAAGCTACGAACGGGGCTCCTGGCATCGCTACTGGGTTTCGTTTTGCCCTTGAACCGAACCGCTTTTTGCAACGGGACACGGTGGGACGGAGCGGAGGCGGACTGAGGTTCTACTTCAGAGAGGTGACTGGACGGATGACATGCACAACTGAGCGGTCACCGACCAGTGTCTCCCAGTAGCTGAGCTGCAGCTGAAGCTTTGGGAGTAAGTCGGGAAGTAAGCATTCAAGAGCTTTTCCTGAAGCCTCCCAGATTGGTACTTTCTGTGGTGTCCAGAAAGCACTTGTTAGGGTTCAATAGAAAGTCACAATTGTAGAGTTTCCAGCATTGCAAGTATTGCAACAGTCGCAGTGGGTTGAGAAGGTTGTAGATTTTGTGGAAGCTGCAATGGCCTTTTTGAATTGTGAAAGCAGTAAGACTTAGAATGGATAGTGGAGGTTGCAAGAGGATAATAATGTGCAGACTTATTGTTGGGTGGAAGAAGTAGTTTAGTAGGTATAGTATAGACCACAAGAAAATCCTGTTTCCACCTACTTGTAAATTCACCAAGGCACTTCCTAGTTTAGTTTTTGGTTTTAGACTTGGACTCTTCTTGGATCAATTTTGAGCCGCTTTTTCCACGCAACCGCTCGCCACCATTGTGTGTGTGTAGCACCACTAGCACCCAGGTCCACGTCAGACTTCGAAGCGGATGATCCTGAGAACAACGATGAGGACCTCACCGACCCGGAGACCCGGCCAATCACAGGGTGTTCCCCGCCTCGCGGTGCCGCAAACGAGAGAGAAAATTATGAAGCATTTGTTACTACTAGTAAGGCACCTGTTCCTAGTAGCTTCTTGTTACTACTAGTAAGGCACTTGTTACTAGAAGCGATGCACTTGTTTCTAATAGCTTCTCGTTACTACTAGTAAGGCACTTGTTACTAGAAGCGATGCACTTGTTTCTAATAGCTTCTTGTTACTACTAGTAAGGCACTTGTTACTAGAAGCGATGCACTTGTTTCTAATAGCTTCTTGTTACTATGTGCATTTCCTCAGTCTTTCAGCAATGTAAAAAATGTTTCGCCTCCAGCGGTTTCATTAGTGAACGGGATTCTGCGACGGTGCATCCATCATTTTTATCTTTTTGACTCTTTTTGAAGTGGTTTTTTCTCCACACAGGGGGAGAGAAATAAAGGGACCCCATTATGATTCAGTCATTTAGCATGTCGACAAGTACGTTTTGGGTCGGACTTGGGACCACGAAGTGCTTGCAATTTGGTGTGGGCCAATATATGAATGGCAACGCTTTTGTCAAACTGCTGGGGCAAGATCAACAAAGCCTCAAAGGGGGACCAAGGAGGGCATGGTCCAAAGGAACAAGGGAATCAGCTCACTCTCATCGCTTGAGCTCGCATTTTAAAGATAGACAACACACCTTTACATCGTAAACAAATTTAGTAAGGATTAGAACTTTCTATGAAGTGACTGTGAACTGTACTGGTGCCGACCAGCGCTAACAACCAAGGAAGTTTGCGCGAACGATGAGTTTACCCAGCAGGACACTCGCTCGTGAGCGGCCCTGCCGCCATTCATGCATGAAAACCTTGCAGATTTCAAGGGAGCTTGATGAGAATTGATAGAAGGCACTAGAAATCTATCTCTGGACTTTGATGAGTTTCTCTTGATCCTGGTCCTACGAACGTATTTAACTTGACAACTGCTTTCGAAGTCACTGGCTTCTAGATTTGATATTCTAGAGTTTGTTGAGACCTCCTTGAGCGGCAGTCGTTTGACCGGGGTGGTGTAGCTACTTGCCCGGATTTCTCGCTTCCTTTCCCTTGCTCCCTCTGCTCAGATGGTCCGGATGATGTCCCAATCAAAACTGGCACCCAGCCGAGCTGGAAGAGCTCGAAGAGCTCGAAGCAAAGTGAAACATCTCCCAAGCAGAATACGCACTGATTGTTCACATTGGAACAGTCAATCTTACTGTCCTACTCCACTACTGACATGTTCACATCGCTGACTCAAAACCCAAGACCCACCGATGGTGTCCAATAATATGCAATGCTGATCATGTTGATAAAGTTTTGTATATGAAAAGAAGTGTCCGAAGCAAATGAAAGAAGAAGTGGAGGCCGCAGGCGAACCGACCTCTCTCGCTCTCTCGCCAGGACTTTTGTTTGAACGGTGGCTACGATGGCCTTTGCTGGCGATGCCTGGCTTCAGAGCTCACCACCCGGGACCAGTGCTGGCGCGGGCGGACAGGCGAATTGCATGGATTTTGTTGTGACTCGGGTGTTGAGTGTTGGTTGGCAGGGAAGTCTTCTTAAAGTTTATCCTGCAGGGCTGTAGTAGAAATCAAAACTGTGCACCAGCTCATGAACCAGAAATTTGTTCGGCTGACTTCATCGGAGGGTGCACCATGTAGCACCTATGTCACACACAATAAAGCAATATGTTTCTTTAGCATGTTTTCACTTGAACACCTGGTGACCTGATTTGGGGCGGGCGAATCAGTGCACACCAACGTGAACAAGCCGACGGCGTTCCTTGCAGAATCCGGCCTCGGCCTTCGGTTCGACTCACGCGGTGTCTTGAAGTACACAATCTGACGGAGACGACCGTGCTTCGGAGGTGTCCAGTCTGGACAAAGTTGCGGAGTCTTGGCCGTGGCAGGCGCGGAGACCAGAAAAGTCCGCACCGACACATCGACGATAGATTTGTTTTTTTGGAAGGATTCCAACGGCAAGCTTTTTTGGGTACAGTATTCAGAAATGTCCCTTGAAAACAAGCACAGCACGTCGGTCATCCGAGTGCTTTCCTTCTGGCGGGATGTGCTCACTCCCCGGGGCGCCATGTGCTGTCATTCGTTGAATCCACTGGCAGCTGCCGTATTGTAGACGTTTGATGATGGTGACCTCACGACAGCGTCTATCGCGTAAAAAGAAAAAGAAACGCAATAAAGGCACCTCAAAGACGCATCATCAACTTGAATTGGAGTCCAAAGCAGCTCGTATCGGCATACTCTTGCAATGAATAGCAACCCCAGCCCACGAAACACGCAGGGAGATTTGCTGTTCAGCTCAGTTCTTCTTCCATCGTGGGGGTCTAGAGTCTAGTTGTTACGTGCATGGCCATTCTGCACAGATCTAATTATAGGTCTCCAATCTCCTGTGTGATGCACGTGCCGCATCTCAAGGCTTGATGTTGACCTTCTGGGTGTTTATTCCCTCACAAAGAATCACATCGGTGAATGCGATCAAGAAAAGAAGTGGAGGGAATAACAAATACACTTTACGCTTATTGCTTCACAGAAGAAACCTCTTCCATGCCTGGTGCCGAGAACGCTTTGAGCAAGCCGCTCTTCGAAGGAATCGGCCAAGTGGATGACAGGTGCTAAGGCCACTGCCAAGTGCATGATAATCGGAGACTAGTGTGCTGGACCAGACAGGAATAGGAGGAGCTCCTTCATACAATGTGAGGAGAATAGTGTGAACGAAATTGAGCACCTCCTTCAAACAGCAAAGGATCCAAATCGAAGAGGGTGGGAATGATTCAATCTTTGCACCAATTCATGTCGCTGTTGAGGGCCGCTTAGAAGCTGTGCGCTTGTTGCTGAAAACTAAAGCGGGCCGCGTATAGCCCCAAGGAGTCATGCTGCAGGAGCCGGGGGAGAACCAGAAAGCATGTCCAGTTTTTTTGGAGTTTGCCCATGTTAAGACTTGTGTTTCTTATTGTTTCTGGGTGATCACGAAAGGTAGCCTACCTCAGTTCTCTTTGCGTTCGCTATAGGCTTGGCCAGACAGATCTGGGCCCGTTCGGTTCAACTCCGGTTGATTTTGTGTACAGCTCAGTGTCTCTGGGAACGGCTTAGTGCCGGAACGGCTTAAGGCGGCAACTCTCACAGACTCTTAGGTGTCGGACCACATTTTTGCATAACGTGGTCAGATGCACATCGTGAGGCAAGCCTCATTGGACATGGTACTCGTAAGCTAGTTTGTTCTGCCATCACTAAGCTGGAAAAGAGGTAGCGAAGGTGGAGAAAGTGGTGGAGAAGTGGTGCTGTGTTTCCTAGAACTTACAGGAACAGGGCAAGAGCACTTCCCATGTGTTCCATTTGTCGGCTGTAGTTGGCAAAGTTTTTTAGCTCCAAATGGGGCTAAGTTATTCCTGCAAGTTTGGTGATCGGTTGGACATCATTTAAGATGCAGTTTTGACGACCTCACACCTTTTGAAGGTCACTCGTATTCTTTGTGTTTCCGGGTTCGCGCGCACGTCGCCGAACCGGCTCCCTTCTTCATGCGTTTCTGGTGAGAACCCGGAAACGAAAAAAATTGGATTTGGGGGAGTTGGGAAGTTGTCACACAGTAAAGCTTACGTGTATTTTTCAAAGTACCAGCTTGGAGCATGGCGGACACAGGGTGCCGTGTGAAGAAAGGTTCAACATCGCCATCTCCTGTTTGGCATGTTCACTTTGTAACCCACAGTTCGCGAGGCGATTTCTACACGTGCCGCTTTGGTGGATTTACCCAACCGCAACAGTGCTTTACAGCTCCACCTTTGGGACACTTGGCAAACGTCGGTTTACGCTTTACGTGCCACCGTGCCACTATTTAATCGGATTTACCACGATTGCCTCAGGATACTGCGTGAAGAAGATCTGTGCTTATCAAGGCAGCGCATGGCAGAGCGCATGGCAGAGCACCAGTTGAAACATGTTGAAACCAGTTTAGAGTCCTTGTTCCATGAGAGTGTGTGTCTCAACTTGCCCTTTTCATTGTGACTAGCAAAACTTCAGACACAACTGAACTTTGCTTGTAATCATGATGTCATCCGCTGCATTTGCTTGAGTTGTGCCTCAAGCCTTTCGTCAAGAAGACCCTAACTATGCAAAGCATATAAGTTGTTCTACACTTCAGTGTAAGATATGTAGAGGAAGGCCCGGAATCCCAGCCCAAAGTTATGAAGGACCAAAAAGCTAGAATCTAAAGGCATCCATAAAGCATCCCTGGTCTCAACGTTTTGTCTTCTATTCTCGTGTCACCGAGCCAGGTACCACCAAGTACTGTACCGAGTTCGATCCACCCACCTTTGGACCATTCTGCGTTGGCGATGAAACTGGTGCCAACATTGATCACGCAGTCATCAAGTACACCTGCTGTGATCACAACGCCGCTGAGAAGAAGAGACCAGTGGACCATAGTGGACCGGTAGACTTTGGGGAGCTTTGCATGATCGACAGATCGGCATCTATAACACCGGCTCAAAACCCTTCAAAATGACGGAACAAACCTTGCCTGGTGGATTTGGTTCCTATCTAAGAGTGGCCCATGAGAGTGTATGGGTGATCATCATGTGCGTGGTTGAGCACAGGATCAAGTGTTGGAAACGTTCGAAGACAACCTGGATGTGCATCGCAAGATGATCCTGCTATTCTGAACCATTAGAGCAGGATCACAGACATCATGACTTTCTTGCTACTCACAGATACTCGCAGTAGTTTTTGTGTCGTGGTCATCTCTTACTGTTCTGTCCAAGACTTCTTTGATGTGCCCTTGTTGCCTTGTGGACGGGGAAGCAGCAATTAGTTTTTTTGAAATGAGCTCAAAGAAACGCATTCATTCATTGCCAAGAAAACTCAGGTCATCACCTATACTGGATACTGCAGCGGTGGGGTGCCAGAGGCTATTGCCAAATATGAGATCATGGTGGGCGCCAAGCCGCTGAGCCGAAGAGTCGTTCGGTTCCGACCTTTGGGGGGAGCGTCGTTTTGGCCAAGCATCGTTTAGCGTCGCTCCTGGTAGCGATGCCAGCCCCCAGTGGGGCCTCCGAACTCTCCGCAGTGACTCAGAAAGACTCGCAACTCTCCATCTCACGAATCACCCCTACCTCCGCATCCGTCTCCAAACCATCTCCGTACCCTCGCGACCTCACCTCACGTAGCTTCTTGTTTACTAGTAGCTACTTGCTCCTAGCAGTACCAGGAGCCCCTAGTAGCGTCCTTGCTCCTAGTAGCGATGCCAGCCCCTAGTAGCTTCACCTCACGTCTACCAGGAACGATGCCGGCACATCTTGGAGTTTGCCCGTGAGCATCACCTGCGCAGATTTGCATATTTCCGGGCACCGCGGCAGCGTTTTGGGGAGACATGGGGAGACCCGATTTGTAAACCGGTGTGACGCTAGAAAGGGGGACCCGGGGAAGTCCATAAAGAACATGCTTCAACGTTGAATCCAGAAGAGTGTCTTCCCAGTTATCTTGCGTAAGAAAACTTCGACACACTGCTTCTCAAGCATGTTGTCCCTTTCTCGGAGCTTCAAAAGGAGTGTGTCGTCGATTCTTTGCCACGGCTTGGCTGACTGTTCCTTGTGGTCACCTACTTGAACCGAAGAACGAGTTGTGAAAGTCGGTTTTCTACAAAGAAGAACGCCCAGTGGTATAAAGGACATTTGGATGTTCTCGTCCGAAGGTGACAAGCTTGATAGCAAATGCCTTTGCATCCGTGTTCCCAATAAACTCATGTGGTCAAAAAGAGTTCATGCGTGTGAGTGCGGAAATGGGACTGTTTGACAAATCTGCCTTGACACTTTGGCACAAGTTGTTAGTCAAGTGACGATGTACGAATGCTCACTACATCTTTGTGCCCCAAGGCCAGATGCCGTCAGATATGCCACTCGACTGCGAACAAGTCAAGCCTGTTAGCCACCCGACAGCCGACATCCTCTTCAAATGTTTTTGGCTAGAAAACAGTTATATAAGCGATCAGTGAAGGTGCTACATTGCTAAATATTCAACTTGATGTTGCCGTCTTTATGTCTTCATTTCAACGTTCTTTGGGAATGCAGTTCTGGAGCCAAGTCAACTAGCAGTTCGCGCAGCTTACACATTGCCCGAAGAACTGACCATTATGTGCAGGACAACGCTGATCGCCCAAAGCACAGAGAGACTTTTGGATGTGAACGCTCTTGTTCCTCTTGTTCCACATGTAGTCAGTAAGGTTCCTCCCCCCACCCCAGTGGCCGGATCAGTTTTTACGATGAAAGCTGGCGCATGCCAAGAACGAGCGAACTTGAGGAGATCCACTAAGTTGTAGCTGCACTTGCACTTAACAAAAACTTATAAGATCTCATAAGTATGCCAACACGGGGTGTTAGTTAGGCTAACGGCTAACGGCTAAGGGCAATTAACTTTTGTGAGCTTGAAAGCAGTTGCAACCTGGGGTGCCTCAGAGAGTCAGCTGATTCAATCATTGCATACAAGACAGAAATCAGCCACCAATTTCGTTGGGGCTAGCATTTGATCTGAGTGATCGGGCGTTTGGCTGGTCACAGCTCAATGTCGGTGAAGTTAGGTCACCTGGGGTACATATAGTTTAGCACAGATGTCCAGGCACTACGGTCGCGTGAGGCCGTAGTGATTGGCGGCAGGACGAGTGGGTTTAAGCTCTGGTGAGATGCTCCAAGGACGCTCGAAGCGGGTTGTCGTCAACCTCATTTGGTGGACACCCAGGTGCATCAGTTGAGACTGTGTGCGGGAAGTTGCATGAGGCTGGAGACAAATCCAAATCTAGCAATGCGTCTTCTCCAGCGTCTTCCGAATCTGAGGTTGGCCGACCCGCTGCTGGAACTCGCCTTCTTCTGTAGTCTCGCATTTCGCAGCCCCAGACGTGATGCTGTTGTGCATGCCAGTTCCGTGTCTGGTTCCAGCAGTGGTAGTTAGTCCCAACCGACGCAGTGGACTGTCTTGGCCACCATGGACGCTAGGCTGACCGATAGAAAAGCCAAAAGCCTCAGACCCAGGAGAAAAGGGCGAGGCGGCCATGCTGCCCTTCCAGGGCTTGCTTGCCGGCAACAACAAGAGCCGATCAGGGAGGCTCAGCATGACGGACAAGCGCAGAGAGGCGGTTCAGGCAGATGGGCCAACCGGCCATTTACGCTATCGACGCTCAGGGAACGTTTCGGCATCCGAAGCATGTCTGGTGATGCAGAGTGAGGACAGGGCGCACACGCAAAAGAATCGTCGATAACAAGATAATTTGGTTTGGGGAGCGCAACCTGCAACGATGTCACTACCTGGTTTCTCACAGACAGCGCTGGCCTTGTGGCCACGCCTCAGGATCGATGATCACCTAACGCGTGGCATGGGTAGGTGGCAACGTAACATGTCACACCTGAAGGCCATGAGCGAGCTGGTGCGGAACACCAGAAACACCCGTCGCAAAGGAGGTGGAGTCCGAGCCTTCTGGAGAGGAGAAGGCGAGCCACACAGATGATGTGATCGCATCGTAACACAGATCTTGCCATCCAGAGAGAACCGAACAAATAGGGAACAACTTTAAGGATGAATGGCATGATCATAGAATTCATAGAGCAGACAGCACACTAGGCAGGGAACCTCAGAAATGAAAGTGGTTCCAAAAGAAGACAGGTTTATCGCATGGGAAACACAGGTTGGCAATAAGTCCGGTCGAGTGGGTCCGTGATAATAGAATGCAGAGATTTTGGTGCAGAGTTTTGATGGATGGCTCAACGCAACGGAAGACCAGGAGTCTGCCCAGTGGGGCAAAAAGTCGATGCTGTCTATACAGCCATTGGTTTACTGCCGGAAACTTCGATTTATGTATAGTCAAAGTTGAAACACTTGAGTTTGCAGACTTGGGCCGGTGGGTTGCAGCCAGAAACATTTGAAGCATGTGCAGTGCTTGGAGGAGGGCATCAACATTTGCCCACAGAATATTCTGCTCTCTGCAATAATCATACCCTGCATCACAGGTGTTGATCGCAGACAAAAAAACGTCGTCGTCAGCAAACAGACATCATCAACCTACAGTCAGAAGACAATCTCGGAGCTGCATTCCTGCAGACCACGATGCACTATGTGCTAAATTGGACTCAAGACATTTGTTGGATGGCTCATCCTGAGGACGGCTTGTTACTGGCAACAAGGCACCTTGCTTGTTCTGCTGTCCCACAAAAATCCGGCTGATTCTTCAACAGGTGCAATGCAAGTGCAAATTCCAAAGTGTGTGAACGTTTCCTAGCTCATATTTTGCTTTGGCGGATCTCCCAGTGCACCTGTGGGACGTAGAACATCCTGGGTGCCTACAAATGTGCAAAGTGGCCTCCAGCACCTGAAGTGAAAGCACGACCACAAGGGTTTTTTCTTTTGTTTGTGCCAGTTTTCATTGGACTTGCGAAGATGTGTGGACTTTCGATCGATCAGGGCACCCAATGTGCTCCACATTGCGCCCAGGTCATCCCACAGAGTTGCTCCGGTTTGTTGCCTGGGGCCACTTGCAAAGTCACCTGCGGTGAAGCCTACATCACCCAGTCGTGCTTGGACGTAACTTTGGGGGCGGGTGGGTGTCCAATGGTTCCCTGCAGTGCGCTGAAAAACATATTCCCAAAGCGGTGGTAAGTTCACGTGCCTGGTAGGTTTAATCTTTTTTGTGATTTGCCCAACCGGCGTCCTATTTTGACATGTTTTTGACTCATAAATAACCCATAGCCATGCAACAAAAGCGAAATAGATCCAGTCACGTCATAAACAGATTCCACGGAGTTTGGGTATTTCCGTCTTGCAACATCGATTTAGAGATTGGGGTAATAAAATTTAAGCGGCAGTATGATGTCCATTGTGTGAACAAACATGGTTCAACCGTAAGTTGATCTAAGCAAGAAAATGCGAAAACAACATCGTTGTTTAATGGACACTTGAGGGACAATGCACAGTTTTTGGAACAATCGGCAAGTCTGCGCCGTTCCGACCTGAGGACGGAACCCAAAGGCATTTTCACTTGCCAGAACGGTAAGAATGAGCCACTTGTCCACATTCATTTGTGGTGTTGGCAGGAAGCCAACTGACTTCGATCAGGCCATCCTGGTGTTGATGTGTAACTTGTGTTTTTCTCATGTTCTTTTATGTTCTCGTCAAGTCTCAAACCTGGTCATAAATATATATATATATATATTATATACATATATATATATATAGCTTGTGATGTTGACTGAACCCTCGTGTAGGCTAACACATTCTTGGGAAAGTGAGCTGAATATGCAGATACCAAGACTGAGATGATTTAAACGCCGCTGGATCATGTTGGATCCTTGCCATCATATTGATGCTGCAACTGAGTCACCTTCAAGGGCCAGTAATGAATCTCATGAAGTGGTGTTGAATTTGTCTCGATGACTCCCATTGAAGTGAAGGCTGTTCTAGTGATGTACAACCATGTCGAAAAGCTTGACTTGGAAAAGATTGGAAAAGCATATCAAAAAGCGATGTACAACTCACGAGGCAGGCGCCAAGTCTTGCACCGCCCAGGCAGCCCTTTGGAGAGCTTCCTGTTTGTCGACTGAAGCCGACGCTCGGCAGTAGGACCTTTCGGAATTCCCAGATTGCCATTGGCCGACATGCAGGTGTTCCCCACGCAGCTGCACAACTTTAGGGAGCAAAGAAAGTTTGTTGTTGATCCCGTTTTAAGTGGATTGCAGGTGAATTTGACAGCAGTTTTGCACAACCCACTTGCATTTGCAAGTGGCAATCAAAGAAGCACACGAGCAGTGGCAACCAAAAGGTTCTCCCTTTTTGTGGTTTTCATCACCAATGACCAATGACGATCACAGGGGCGGCGGTGGCAAGATCATTTGTGGTCCTTCAAACCCGGTCAGCACCACCACAACGACCACTGCGGCGCAATGTGCCCAGTGTGCAGCCTTCCGTGCCCTGGCGAGGTTTGCTAGCCTTTTGCGCTTGTGTCCATATTTGCGTCCTTGTTCTTTGTGCTTTTAAGCTGCATGTACAAACCAACAAAACCGTGCGATGTCTATTCGCTTTCTATCGCTTCCACACGGATTTTGGCCCCTGGAGCGCACGGCAAATATGAGGTAAAGGATGGAAGAATTCCGCTTACACCCAATGCCGAGCTTGGGGAGCCTGAATTCGGTCGCCAGAGTTTCTTCGGTGTCCTTCCTTTCACCGATGGGAAGGGTCTTTCAAAAAGAGAAAGAAACAACGGGCATCCAAGAAAAGGAACTCGTGAAGGGATTCCCGAAAGAACCCTTGAAGGAACTGTTTAAGGAACATAAAGGAACCATTGAAGGGACCCTTACGGCGTTACGGAACCCTGAAGCCTTTAGTTGTGTTGGGTGATGTCCAAGACCCATCTAAGACCGTACTAGTAGCTATTTGCTCCTAGTAGTATGGCCCCACTAGTAGCTTCTTGTTCCTAGTAGCGATGCCCTTGCTCCTAGTAGCTTCTTGCTCCTAGTAGTATGGCCAGGAGCCCCTAGTAGCTTCTTGCCAAGGTGTTAATTTGGCTTCGAGAACTGGGAACACCCTGTGCGACGGTCCGACGGTCCATCCAAATCCTCATGGTTTGTATCTCTCAACACTCACGCTGCGCTCAATTGAACTCAAACTCTCTTGTTGCACGAGTCAATGAGCAGACTCTTTGATTGAAGTTCTCAGAAGGCAAAAGGGGTTGGAATTTCTGCCTGCTTCGGCGTGCCACCCGCAAAAAGCCTCACTTCCACAGGAGATCCGCACATCTCAAAAAGCTGGAGACAGAAGAAGAAGTTTAATCACCAAGGCGGGTTCTGCCCTGACAGGCTCTTTTTGGATGTCCATAGTGTGTCATGTTTGTTGATCAATCCGATGACTTTGATCTCAACCAGACGATGCCCATCTCCAGCAGCATGGAGCGATATGCCAACAGCACTGCCGCCAGAGGCACGGGAGTCTTCCGCTATGCCACCAGCAATGCTTGTGCCGGGGGAGACTTTGAACTTCAAGCTTTCCAATGTGCCTGAGCTATGGTGATGTGCCGGAGGGTGAGGGGCTTCCTGCAAGGGAGCGCTATTCATGTCTAATATACAAGGAAGTTGGGTAAGTTGAGAAACTTCCCCGTTGCGGAAGTAGAACCGCTAGAGGTCATGTCGCGTATGCGTGTTACAAAAGACGCCCTGGAGATTCCTGGAAACGAAAGAACGATCCGATATGATGTGAAAACTCCAAGGACACGCAAAAGTGCCGTGTGTTGACGGGGGAAAACGTGTCTCACGCAGGGAACCCCTGAGGGTCCGCTGAGTCGGAAGAGCACGCTCTGCCCTCCAACTTACTAGCGAAACATACTTTCTTAAAAAACGCAAAACGCATTGCGGAATCCAATCTGAGCATCGCAGTCCCAAGAGTGTGAGGGTGGGTTGCACAACGCAGGCTCGGTCTTGGCTTGCACATGGGTTGCCTTCGCCTAAACGAGAAATTGGATTTCAATATAAGATTCAAGGTTGCAAAACGCATTTCAAACATGCAACAGTACGACCTATAGAACATTATTTCGAGAAAACATATCGACGATCACAGATTTCTCCAGAAAATGTAAAGACAGGTAGCGGCAGAGGTTTGCCGAGAGAAAATACTTCGAAGTCATTTTGAGGTTCAGATGTTCAAACAAAAGATCAAAGAAATATAAGTACTGAAAACATCTGAAAACTAGACTTGACCACAGCGCACAGCACCACGTCACCGTTGCCCATATTACACTTCACAACATGCCAAATCACCACAAATCGTCACCCGCCTCTTCACAACAGCACAAATCGGAAAGAACCGCGTGGACACCCGACAAGCAACAGCATCTCACAGCACTTCAATGGGATTTTGAGTGCCCACTGTGATCAATAGTCTGTTGATGACCCAGAATGCTGGGCAATTGGGGGAAAATCATCCAAGAGACTTGGCATTGGCATTGAGGGCATTCAGGGTGTGGGAGTTCGACCTTGTCGCAACTGAGGGCTTTGAAGATCTAATATGATCTAATGAAGCAATCCCCTCTCCATATTTGTTTGGTCCATCCTTGGTATTCCCATCCTCCATGGGTGACTTTCTATCGGATGGCGTTGGCATGACATTGATACACCTTTATAATAGGTCATCGTAGAGATGCAGGGAAAAGGGGTCGCCATTTAAAGCTTGGTGATGCACGTGTGTGTTGTGAGGCCAATACAAGAGCACGCGGAACTCCGTCATCACCAGTGTGAAAGTGCAGTTCAACGGTGGCGACAAGGTGGTGCAATTCGGTTCAGGGTGATTGCCGACTGCACTTTCATTTGGGAGCAGAAACAAGGAATGATTGCATATGATTGCGAACATGAGCCCGAAGGAACTTTTGAGAAATATCGAACCTACGATCATCCTTTTGAAGTGCTTAAGTTGTTGGAGGAGATGATCACTAATGCTCCACCTACCACAGTGGTTTCTGTATGTTTGCGTCAAGCATCCGGTGCTCACCAGCATGCTGATTCATTCCTGCCTTAGCCAGTGTCTCCTCTCGCTCCTTTCTTCCCATCTTCAGATTACCTCTCAAAGCGCTCTTTGAAGGATCGTCTGCCATTTTTTTGTTCGCTCGGATTTCATCCCATTTCACCCCGGAAATTTGCCAAGTCGCCCGCGGCCACGCTGCTTTGGGTTGACAAGGTCTTCATCACGGAGAACTCGATCTCCCTCGATGGCTCACCAGCCGTGCCTTTAAACATCGACTGGAGGGAGGACAGGATGAGAACCAGATATCCAATTAATTGCTGACAGCAGCATCCGATTCGAAAGGTTCTCCCCTGAAAAAGGACCTTTGGAAGAAGGGGTTCGTCATGGTTCATGATTCATCCAGAAACCAATAGTGACCGAGGGTATATTTTGTTAATAGTCTGTCGGTGATCCGAAAAAGAATTTTGCGTCAGTGGGGCCAATCTTGTCTTTGGACTTCTAGGGGTAATAGTAGACCGCAATGGTGTATCCACTAGATTTGAGTGTTCTCCCAAAAGGGTTTCTAGGCCTGACCTGATGCATACCATTTTACTGTATATAATGTACAGGATTTAGTAATTCCAATGTTGGTGTAAAGCTGCGGCCGAGCACAACTCTAAATGGTGATCCCTTGTTGTCAAGTGCAGTCATATGGGTAACATGGCCCATCATCATTTCAGCTTGAACTGAATCACTCGGAAACGGATGATTTTTCTGGATCTCCTTCTCATTGTGTGGACTGGCGCAGCCGAGCTTAAGAGATAACTCAAGGTGGAGCCGTCGGATGCGATTCACAACGACAAGGCCGGCGTCAACATCCACAGCCACTGGGCCAAAAGGCGATGCGATTCGACGACCGAGATGTCTTTCTTCCAAAGACATTATCTCGGTGTCACCCTCTCAGTGTCGTCCTGAAGGCAGTGGGAATTCCGGGAGATCCTTTAAACAACCTCGCATTGCCAGTCCATGTGCCAGTCAGGGCGATTCCCCCACAAAGGTGGTCACACAAACTTTTGTGCGACGCTTCACTTTAATGCCCCAAGTCCTAAGTATGAGAAAACGTTAGGTTGGAGGCGCGCTATTATTAGGTTGGAGGCCATTGCCATTAGGTATAAAGCTATTGTTTGTCCGTTTTTGGAGTCTGTTTGGATCGGTAGGTGCTGCAGAAAGGAATGACGTCCCTTGCCACGCGCCGCCTCCATCATTAATCGGGGCCGCTCCGGGGTCGCCGCAATCCAGCTCCCCCTCAGAGAACCCTCTATATGGCTACGGCCAGAAACATAAGGCTTGGATCACACACCCAAACCCACACACGATCCATACCTCGATCCATAGATAGGGTATGGATCAAAAGGTGGGTGTGTGATCCAAGCCCTTGGATCACACAACTACTAGTGCTACCACTGCCACAACAACTACTACTACTGCTACCTTTGCTGCTACTAGTGTTGTTACTGCCACCACTCCTACAGCTACTGCCACTACACTTGCTACCACTACTGCTATTACTACTACTACTACCACTACTACTACTACTACTACTACAACTCCTACTCCTGCTGCTGCTGCTGCTACTGCTGCTACTCGCTACTATCACTAGTATTACCACCACCACAGATTTAGCCGAAGCCACTAGATTCAATTTCAAATTGACTTCCCATTCTGGCAAATAGATTTAGTGGAGTCCGCTAAGTGCGATCACAGCTGACTTCCCATTCTGGCAAATAGATTTAGTGGAATCCGCTAAGTGCGATCACAGCCGGGACTCGAACCCACACACCGTGGAAGTAGAGAATTGAAGACCAATGCTCTAACAATCATTAAGCTATGGAAGCCTCTGAGTGGAGGATCCAACCCAACTACACGATATTAAAGAAGGCGCCAGAAGACAAGATAGTGGAAGGCCAAACAGAATTAGCGGAAGCCGGAAGCCACTAGCCAGTGTTTGGAGCGAGCCTCCAATCTAGAGAGCTGCTAAGCCACCACCTATTAAATGACTTGAGAGCCCACTGAATCACCAATTTGCGTGGCTAGCTAATAGCCTTTTTGTGCTTCTTGTATCGTCTTCTTGGACCAAAGCAAAGGCTGGAGAAATGAGGTTAGTGCCCGAAAACTTTAATCCGCAAGGCCTCTTGTTGGCCCAAGAGGAGTGAACCAGCGCCCAAAGCCACCCACTCTGCCCAACCATGGCCCAATATGAATTTAGCGGCGGCCAGTACTTCAAAACAGGCTTGCCACAAACAGGATGGCTTTGATCGAACTGGTGAGAAAGTGGTGGGGTGGAGCGCCACCATGCAGATGTGTCTATATCGGGGGCTTGGATCAAGTGACTTGTCGGTTTGATCCATAGGGCTTGGATCAGCGCTCTGATCCATAGGGTTTGGATCACTCTCGCTGCAGCGCGGAACGATCCATACCAGGGTTTCTGGCCGCACCCATATAAGTGAAATCTTGTGAAGAGCAGAAGATGGTGTAGAATCTACATCTTGTGGGGGTTTTCATCGATTTATTTAATTTGTATTCATCCTTACTGTTGTTTTTTCTGTGCGAGGTTTTGGGTGTTTGCTGGATCCAACGGGGAAATGAAGCAAGTGGACCATTTGTGCCAATTAAATGAGGCTTTTTGTTGGCGCAGAGAAGATGCTCAGCTTGTCCTTTGTTTGCCATACGGCCCAGAGTGCGGAAAGTACTTGTACTTATATATTCAATTTCTTGCGACATGTGCTAAACCATCCAAAGTCGCCACGCTCAGCGCTCCCGCCAAGGCGATGACAAGTGCATGTTCTTGCACGTGAATGTGAAGACACTTGGCTCCACCAAGCGACAGCAGCGACAGGGGCCAAATTGGAGGTTGATGGTTGTCGACCTAGGGGGGTTACCTGAACACCCTGATCTTATACCGTTACCTGGCCACATGCAAAGGAAAGCGATGGATATATAGTAAAACATGCATCCTGAATTTGCTGTTGCTTCTGTTCGGGGAGCGAGTTGGTCAGGGTGACATGACCCTGCGCAAAATGATGGTTTGAAGATGCTTGAGGTAGGGTGGCTCCACCTCTGTGTAACGGATTGTTCCTTTCATGTCCAACGGATCCATGGACGATTTGTAAATCTGAGCCTTTCACACAAACCAAGAAAACAACGCAAACACCTTTAAACAAACATAAAGGACTAGGGGAAGGCCCAAACAAACATTCAATAAAACAACACTCTGGTTACAACATGTCGTCCTACCCAGATCGTCATTTTCGGACCAGGAAGATGAGCCGGAACCCAGGCAAGTGGAAGTGGGGGTGGGTCCAAAAAGGAATAGATAGGGTACGGTGACTGCAGTCTCCCAAGTTGTTTTGGAGTTTTCCTTTTGGTACTTCAGTAGGCGGAATATGGTGGTGAAAACTCCACATGCACGAGAGAGAGCAACTATCATTGTTTGTTTAGGGTTGAGATCTGGTTGTCGATCTAAAGGTGCTAGACAGCATTGTGTATGATGATGACCCGGAACATATCAAAATCTCATTTGGCAAAAGTTTTTTCTCGAGTTGGCGAACGTATTTTTTTTTGGCGAAAGATCTGGCGAAAGATTAAATATGTACTTTTGTATGAATGTTCATTTGCTTCCTGAACAGCTGGTGGCAGTGACTCAGAAGTTAGATGAGCTGTGGAAGTTAGATAACCTGCTGCTGCTGCGGCTACTACTACTACTACTACTATTTCTACTACTACTATTTCTACTACTACTACTACTACTACTAGTACTACTACTACTACTACCACTACTACTACTACTACTACTACTACTCCTGCTCCTGCTTTGGGGGGGGTGGCTTTGCCACAAAACTCTACCCCGCAAAAGGCGAAAGTTTGGCGAAAGTTCAGCTCAAGATTGGCGAAAGTTCACCCTGCCACATCTGACCCCCAGCCCATTCTCAGTAAGTTTGAGTGACCGGCTACTACAGTGATTCTTCTATTTTTGATTCTTGCTGACACCCAGGAGAAACAAAAGAGACGTACAGGGCGTCAACAGTTAAGTAGAAGACACATGCTGACAAACAGTGAAGTTTCTATTTTGTGTTTGCCAGTAAAGAAGAAGCCGTTGACGTGAACAAGCCACAACAGACATGGCACACATAAATACAACATACTTCGGCGAAGGATAAAACGCAGGAAGGCGAAAGTTTGGCTAAAGTATTTTTTTGCGAAAATGACGGATCCCGGATAAAGGAATTTAGATCATTATACACAGAAAGTGACGAGTGGGACCTGAGGGTTGTGAGATGTGTTTCTTGCCAACCGGGCCTCTCAGAGAGGCTGGAAATCGAACCCCTGCGTTTTCACTCCTCAAACTGTGAGTTGAAGACATTAAAGCTATTTTTGGAGGCCATTGCTAGTAGGTTGGAGGCCACCGCTATTAGGTATAAAGCTATTTTTAAAATCGTACCACTCACATGGGCGCAGAGACTGTTAGCGTGTCCACTGACATGATTCAGCTTGGGCAGGTTTCATGCACAACTTTAAGCTCCTGGTTTGGGAGGAGGACCTCTGGGCTGTTTGTTTATCCGTGGGTGGCCTTGCAGCTGCATTGCAGCGTTGTATGTGCGGCCATGAACCTGGATTCTCCATAGCATTGGTTTGCAGATTTTCAGGTTTCATCATGTGGAGCAACTTTAATCCTTGAGCAGAGAGAGGCGTGGAAACAGACAACATCCCTGCTAGCAGTCATCCACATGGCTGCAGGAATCCCACCATTGCTCGGGCTGCTCGGGTTGTGGATTTCAGTGGATTTGGTTGCTTGGGTTTTGTCTCATGGAAGGGATATACAGACACCTTCCATCTTAGCCACCGATGCATCCGGCAGGATCTCACGGCGGAGGGGATTTGTGGAGCACAAGATTTGAAGAACGAGTATGTGGCGCCAGATAGCTTCTCGGAGCAAACATCAGACTCAATACATTCTATTGCGGAGCACTGGAGTTACCAGAAGCTCGAAGCGTAAGGTTAAGATTTGCTGGTCGACCGGTTTGTATGAGGTCGGGAAATTCTAGGTTCAAAACAATGGTGTTGACCCGTGAAGGACCTTTTGACCAAATTCTTATCCTAGGGGTGAACAACCATAGCAATCTTACACAGGTGTACTCCAAGAAGCTTCCCAAACGTCACAATCTGTCCTGTTTCCACAAACGCCCGCAGCTCTGCAGAATCCTAGGTGGCAAGATGCTCTTCACTCCACAGCAACACACCGATCTGCATTGAGCTCAGCTTGTGTTTGTGCGTGTGCTTCCCACTGTGTGATGAGACTAGAAGCAAGTGTGCACTGCCGGAAGACTGTGCAAGATAGAAGCAGACCCAAGGGATTGCAAAGTGTTCTGAGTGTATGTATGACGGAGGGTAGAGGTGTTTGTGAGACAGGGTTATGTATCTCAGAATGAGGGTAACGCTACTAGTAGCTCCTGGCATCGCTACTAGGAACAAGGACGCTACTTACTAGGGGCTCCTGGCCTTACTACTAGGAGCAAGAAGCTACTAGGAGCAAAGGGCGTCGCTACTAGGAGCGATCGGACGCTTGAATACCGACTTGAGGGTAACCCTGCAAAGCCGTAACCTGGTAGATCGCACAACGCCATCCTGTATGGTGGCTGAATGTCAGGCACGATGTGCACTAAATCAACCCACAGCCGGCTGAGTTCTGATCTCTGGACCCAGGGTCATACTGTTGACGGAGGCCATCCTGAACTGCTGCAGCTGCTGCACCACCCTGTTATGTTACCCTCACATTGTGCCACTGCACGTCTTGTGCCCATCCGTTTTGGTGCTGCATTCACACACTGAGGTGCAATCAATGTATCAACTCAGGCCAGTGATGGGTGGATTTTGACGATCCATGAAACAATCATGGCCCGTTTGGGGAACCGGCGAACATATGTGTCAAGATGTTGCAAGATATTCTTAACTTGATACTTGCAGTAGATTTTCCCGTTGGTCTAAGAGCAGTTACTGAAGAGCGGAGTGGATATGCCGACATAGACATTGTGCCAAGGTACTAGTAGCTTCTTGTTACTACTAGTAACAAGTGCCACGCTAGTAGTAACAGGTGCCTTACTAGTAGTAACAATGTTTGCTATTAGAATTAAAATAGAATTGAATCAAATTTTATCACCGACGTTCCACATCAAGAGACGTTCTCAACCTTCCAACGATGTGACGTGGCACTGGCTAGCCCTTTGATCCCCCATCGGAGCCGAAGGGCTGAAGTGGATTCGGAAGGAAAGGAAATGAAAGGAAGACATGTTGCACCTTTAAAGCCTGTTGTCCTTTTTACTGAGGGCGAAGCAAACTACGTAACCTACTACTAGCCATGACGCAGGACAGCTCACCCTCGTATTATTCATTTGGTTCTAGAGTGCTTTGGAAGTGTTCTGAAGAACACAGCCTGCAGGTGGCAACGCTCCGCAGGGCTGTGTCACCAGCAATCCCCCACCAACAATCAGCTTCAGTGTCTGGGCGAGTTTCAGCCAATGTATGTTGGACTGATGACTCTAATGTTTTCCCAGCAGGTTTCTGCTGGGTGGCACTGGCAGGGCCAGGGCTCTCTCCAAACTCCAAACTGCCAATTGAGTGGATTGTTCTTTGGAACCTTTGTGAAGTGAAAGAGAAGACGTCTCGTAGAAAACTGCAAAGAGCCACTTCAGCTCATGTCAAGAGCATGCAGGCGTTCATCAGCATTTCTCACACAGAACCTCCATTTCCTTTCAGTTAAGTGCATGTTAGAGCAATCCGGCCAGGTTGAAAGCAGGCCATGCCAGATGTCCAAACACAAATTTAAAGCGCATGTCTCGTATTCAGAAGTTCCTTTCTTGAACACTGCACCGTTGCACATAGGCGTTTTAAGCCCCAAATTGACATTCGGCGGCAGGAGCCACATGCCCCAGCTAATGAGTGCAGAAGGCTTTTTTTTAGCTTCAGGACGTCAGCGACTGACACAGCCCCAATATACCTAAAGGTTGCTCCTTCAGGGCTGTAGGTGTTTGCGCCACAGTAAGCTGGATTTCAGGGCTTATGCCACAGAGCCTGCTACTGCAAAGTTGCTAATTGGGCGCAAGGGTCAGGAATGAGCAAAAACATATTGAAAACACTCCTGCTGATGGAACTTCAGTGGCGTGGAACCCCCAACACAGAGTTGCGTGGTTGAGTCAAAGGCCTCCCAAGAAGAATGCCGTTCAGATATGTGAGATTGGGTTGGAGGCCATCGCTATTAGGGAGGCCATCGTCTGTAGATTTTAAGAGTTGAATTGGTCTTTGGGCCAGAACTTGAACCACATTGTGTCGGCACGAACCTGTCTCTCACGCTATCGCATGCCATCGCTGTTCGTTGCACCTTTGCTTTCGCTCATTTCACCTCAATGGATTAGGTTTAATTTGGGGCTGCTTGGGCTGTCAAGGAAAGAGTTTGGCTGAACACAGCCATGGCATGACCCGGACGGAGAATAACCTACCGCAACGGATGCCTGAGGCCTCTCGACCTTTCCCGATCCCAAAAGCTACCCCAGTGGATGCCTGAAGCCCCTCCTCTTGTGCTCGGCAGACATTCTTGTGTGGCGCTCCATGCCAAAACGTGGACAAGACGCAAGCTGGCTCCACATCACGCTTTCCGAGACAGACAAGTTTCAGTCGAGGGCAATTTGAACGTATTTACCCCAACTGTCTCCCACGTTGAAAAGGAAGCACTTATGGGCTTTTCTGCTCCCCTCACATCGGACACAACCTTTGAAACCCTGAGATAGTGGAGCAGCCTGCAACGCGTCGTGCAAGAGATGCCTCCGGACATCTGACAAATCCGCTCCCAAACCAATAAGGATATCATTATACTAATTCTATAATTAGTTTTTAGTTAAATACGAATAGCTTCTTTGCTCCTAGCAGTATGGCCAAGAGCGCCTAGTACCGTCCTTGCTCCTAGTAGCGATGCCCTTTGTTCCTAGTAGCTTCCTCTAGTATCGGATGCCTGATGCCAACTGTGAAACTGGTTGAACTGTTTCACGTCTTTGTTTCGCAATGCATGCCTCAAGTCACCTCTGCTACCCTACACGGCGTGTATTCCCTTGCGCCCTCCCACGCTCAGGCCGAGGTCGGCCGATACTGATACCCTCTTGGTCATTAACATAGACGGAACATGCTTTCACATGGGCTGTTTGTTGGGGAAAACGAATTGAAAAGGTCCCTTTTGCATGTTGCTGTTTGGGACACCAAGTTTTTCACTGCTCAGCTACAACCACCAAAAACTGTGGGTCACTCTCTGAGACTCTAGTTTTTCTGCCTAAACCATGTTGACACTGTCGTAGAGAATTGTTCGCTTGCAGGATAACCATATTGTCATATTGTTTTGTTTTTGGGTGGACACTAGTCTAGTTGTCAGCAGTTTATAGATTTGCACTATTCATCACAAATGTTTCACTCACAAGAAGTATTGAATTTGTGGGGTGTTCACATCGATACATGACGATGCAATGCAGCAATTAATCGTTTGTTATGCCGTCTCATTTGGATTTATTGCGCGGGTTGCCCAATATCCAGTCGTTCCATGGCCACTGAGATTGTGATTTTTTGGCGCCTCTGGATGGTCGTGATACAGTCGCTGATCTGCAACTGATTTCGCATCACCTCATCGGTCGCGCACAGGTCATGCGAAAGAGTTCGGGAATAGCTGGGAACAGATCTGAATCTCTCTGGAACATGTCTTGTCTCGTACGCGGTTTTTGGAGAGTAGTTTGTATATGACAGTTGCCAGGGTGTGAGTCAGCAGAGTTTTGGTGAAGTGCTGGCCCACCAACTCTAGTAGGTCGTGTTCCACTCCGGCAAAGCCGTCGAACTCCGCATGGGAGCCCTAGAGATTCGCATGTGTCTTTTCGCTCCAAGGAGTGCAAGACCAGTGATCATGCGCTTGTTTCTTATTGGCAGGACAGTCTCAGAGTCAGTGTTCCGCATGTTGATCAGCGACATCCGCTAACCTGATCTACAATGGGACCTTGGGATTTGAATCTCACATTGGCTTGCGATGACTGATCTGAGCATGGTACAAACTTGCACGAGTCCAGATATTGAGCGGTCTAATTACACCAACCTTTCTAAGCAGGTAAGTACGATATGTTTCACCGATCACTCACTCTTGACAACTTGATTGGCAGACCTTTGGTGGTGGCAAGAACTGCGTGGTGTACACAGTAACTGGGCCTGAAGGGAGGAGACGACAGATTATTTGATCCGGGGAAATAGATGTGGAATCATGTCAAGAACCGCCGATTGTTGGTTTGGAGGCCATTGCTATTAGGTTGGAGGCCATCGCTAGTCGGGGGATTCATCCAGCCCTTTGGTAGATACCCTGTTTGGAGTCAATCGCTCCGTTCGATGCTTGGCTCTTGCCTAGATGTTGAGAAGAAAGAAGAGCTGCGGCGAGTACTGCCGAGAAAAAGGTTCAGAATGCGTGACTTGGCGACAGAAATCACACAATCGGACCATCAGCACTCTCAAAAAGACAAAATTTAATTACGCCTAACAGCCGGGCGCCGGCACACTAGGGTCTGTGTAGGGCTGGGTCGGGTGCACGTGCAGCTATCGGGGTCGTGCAGGGCGCTGGGTGGGGGCAAGGTGGGAAACTGCTCCCCAGGTTGGGCCAAGTTGGGCCCATGTGGTCTATGTTGGGCACATCTTGGGCTCATGTTGACGCTCTATGTTGAGCCTACGTTGGCCTATGTTAGGCCTATGTTGGCCTAGGTTGGGCCTATGTTGGGCCTATGTTGGCGTATGTTGGTCCTATGTTGAGCCATCTTGGAGGCTATGTTGAGCATATGTTGGGGATATGTTGGCTATCTTGGGCCTATTTTGAAGATATGTTAGGCAATTTAAGTCGTCGGGAGGGCCTCTACCCACGAAATGTCGATTATGCCTGTCCGCCCGGCGCGCATTACCGACACCACCCTTGAAAAACACATCGTTTTGGCATTTCTCCATCTTCGCCGCGTCGTACTTCGATATGCGCAATAAACCCAATAAAGCACAGTGCTTTTTATACTTCACACACACATAATACATTGTAAATTACAGGGGCTTCAGTGAACCGGAAGTGACGACGGGGTCCCCCCGTTTTTCGTGACGAGGGGAGCGTCTATAACGTTCGGTTACCACCGAAGGCCCTCCGGGCAGGGCACGGGCTTCGTGGCCGGCGCCCGGATTTAAAGGCTTACGCCTAACAGCCGAGCGCCGGCCCACTTGGGTCTGTGTAGGGCTGGGTCCTGTCTCTCTCTCTCTCTCTCCCTCTCCTCTCTTTCTCTGTCTCTGTCTCTGTCTCTCTCTCTCTCTCTCTCTCTCTCTTTGAAGCCAAGTTGTGCCCATGTGGTCTATGTTCGGCACATCTTGGGCCCATGTTGAGCCTATGTTGGGCCTATGTTGCCCTATGTTAGGCCTATGTTGGCCTAGGTTGGGCCTATGTTGGCGTGTGTTGGCTGATGTTGGCCCTATGTTGAGCCATCTTGGAGGCTATGTTGGGCATATGTTGGGATATGTTGGCTGTCTTCGGCCTATGTTGGGGATAAAGAAAAGAGGCGCAGGCCAAGGCCTTCTAGGCTGGTGTGGCCAGTGCCTAACGTCTGCGCAGGGTTTCAAGCCGGGCAAACGACACCATCTATTTCTGCCCGCAACAGCGGAAAGGGGGCGTGCCGTGCCTAACGTTGCTTTCGAAACCCTATAGAAAAGAGGTGCAGGCCAAGGCCTTCTAGGCTGGTGTGGCCAGTGCCTGACGTCTGCGCAGGGTTTCCAGCCAGGCAAACACCATCTATTTCTGCCCGCAACAGCGGTCGGAAGGGAGGTGTGCCCAGCGCCTAACGTTGCTTTCGAAACCCTATAGAAAAGAGGTGCGGGCCAAGGCCTTCTAGACTGGTGTGACCGTTGCCAGTGCCTAACGTCGCCTTCGAAGCCCTAAAGAAAAGAGGTGCAGGCCAAGGCCTTCTAGGCTGGTGTGGCCACTGCCTAACGTCGCCTGGCAACGGCTGCCTCCCTGCGGTGTCCCCGCCTAGGCGTCAGCTAGGCTGGGGTCGGCGGATAGATGTTTGGTTCAAGAAAACATGTTTGATTCCTTTGCTTGTTCTTAAGCATGAGCTACACTACACTGTATGAGCCATGACACCCACAGATTTGACTGTGTGTTTTTTCTTTGCCTTGCTTTGGCTCTCACTGTGCAATGAGTGAAAAGGATGCAATCTTCACTTGATAGTCGTAACTAATCTCACAGAATTTTGATAGATGCACGGATGGTCAGGTCGGTATGGTGGATGATCCCAACTCTCATGATTGCACGCCGAAGAACAAGAAGGCACGTTGCGAAAGAACGTGTGTATATATATATATATATATAGAGCGGCTCAGCGGCATGTGTTTTTGCCTAGAACTAGCCTAGAGTCATCACCTCTCAAATGAGCCACCAAAAAGTTATCGCGCACTTGTGCTGTAGGCCTTATGCTGTTTGGTACAGCAGCCACTAATTACGACAATCCGGGTGTGTGTTTTTTAAAGAAAACTGAGTTGTTGACTCAGCTCAAATGATCAGTGCTTGTTAGTGCACGACTCAATTGAGGGACTATAAATGAATATCGCCACCAATGCCAGGGTTTGGACCAGACGAAAGAACAATTGTCACTTTCGGTTCCCAGCTGAACAGGTCTTTTGGTTAAAACTCGCAATTACATTTGGAGTGTTTCATTTGCATGACATGCCATTCCTCAACCTGTGACATTCTCTCTAGGAAAAGATTCATTGGATATGGTATAACATCCATGTCACCCTCAGAATTGACTCTAGTCCGATCTCAGCGGGTACCGGTAAGTCACTAGTCAAGTGTTCATTTATCATCTTGAACAAACATCCACACAAGCACATATTGCACGCGCACCCACATACACACATACATAGACTAGAGAGACCGAGAGACCTGCAATCAATACAGTGCATGGCTTTGTTACTACTGGAATTTACACAAACAGCATCCACAACCAGAGACGAGACTAGACCTTTGAGGCCTATCCAACTAGACTAGCTAGACTAGCTCATAATATTTCCCGCCCCTGGACCCAATTGCTGCCGTTCAGACAGCAGGTCATGCATTTGGTTGTACTGTAGTGGTTCTTTGGTCCTTTTAGAGATTTCTCCCATGTCCCCAACAAAGGATCTTGGGTGCAGCACCAAGAGATACAATGACGCGATGTGAATCTTGCTTGCACTCAAAAAAACTGAGTGATTTGTTGTGTGCTTTTGCCGTCGAAAACTCATTGAGAGCTCTCACAATTTGTTAGCATTGCTATTCCTTTCAAAACCCATTGTTCAGGCTAATTCACAGAGGCAGGATGAGGCAGGAATGATTTCGGGGTGGAGCGGGTAGGGTCTTTGACCTCTCCGCTCCCAGAATGTGTCCAAACCCGTGCGAGTAACAACACCCAAGGCGTTTGCAAGATTCCTAGCCTGAATGTCTCTTGGCGACAACTCTTTTGCCATTCGTCAGGTAATTTTTGGTCTCCCAAGAAATGCGCAGCACGGGGTGGACGTGCTCCAACCATCTCCAACCTTATGATGAATTCATGAACCTAGCTGTACGCTTATTGTGAGGCCCTTGTGGCACCCAAGATCTTCTCGGTGTATACAAGATGATGACCTCAAAATACAACCTCAACTCCCCAGAAGCTAATTATTTGAGTTGTTTATATTGTCCTCTCATTTTCTATCTATGTTTGGGTGAAGATGTTGGTGAAGCGCGGCTAAGGTGCCTGGTGCCGCAGTGGTGGAAGCGTGCCAAAACTCAGAGGATGGCTTGACTGTGGCGCGTCATGGCTCAGATTGACTGAAACGCATTGTTCACGGAAACGGAGAAGTTCAGGCTTTTGGGAATCAAAACAGCTTTTCAGCTTTCGATAACTAAGGCAAGCAGAGGCCATGTGCAAGGTGATTCTTGCTTTGGTTCCCGCTTTTTGGCCAGCGCGGAACTTGGAGCCAAACGCTGTCGTCACTGAAGAGGAAGAGGATATGGATAGCTCCCTGGAGGTGCGGCTGCGGTGCGGTTTGACGGCTTGACGCCTCGTCGGATCGAAAGCGGTAGCAACGCTTGCGGCTTGCGCTTCCGCATCATGTGCTACACTTGGTGCTATACTTGGTGCTTACGTTGTACGACCAGTGGTGCAACATGGTGGAACGCAGGGCGAGTCCAGTTCAGCAGCAATTCTGCTGGTGATTTCATGAGCCTAACTCTCCCAAATCCATTAACAGCAGAAACCAGACGAAGACACTTCCATCAAACTGATCTTCAGCACAGGCCGTTCCATTGAGGTAGGTGTCCATTCTTGCTGGATGATATTGCGACTCAGGGGGTCAGTTGGCCTTTTGTCGACACCAGCACAATGTATGACAGGTGCCATAGGGTGCCATGGTGACCATATGAGACCATAGTGATTGTGCCAAATCCAGGTTCGGAATGGTTCGGAATGTCGGTCAACCTGAGAGAGGGAGGTTGGAGCGATCAGGGGCCCGGCTCAAGCACTCCGATTTGACGATCTGCATCCAACGTTGATTGAACAACGTGGTGTTGTGTGGTGTTTCTTTTCTCAGAATGGGCAAAGATCCAAATTTAATGCTGACTGAGTGGAAAGCCTGAGAGTCTTCCATCAAAGCGATTTGTTCACCATGTTAACATCAAACAAATTCCTTTGACAGGAGGAACATGGTCTTCCCAAAGGTTTCATGTCGGTTGGACATGAAACAGACCCATGGTAGGCAGATCATGGGCATCAAACTCAATTTGCTTGAAGGTGCTGGAACAGGTTCCATGGCGGCTGAAGAGAGTGAAACTCTGATGTGTTTTTCAACAAAAATCTCCAAAGTTTCGCTCTAAGAGGTGAACTTCGAGTTCACAAGTGGGTGTCGCCGCTCCGACTCCTTCCTCGCTGTGGGTCAGGACTGCATGATCGATGTGTGCAGCTCTGGTGGCGCGGCAACACGAAAACGGCCAGTCTGTCGGTCTCCAGAGACCGAACTCTTCGGGGGTCGCCCTTTTGACCGAAAGGCTCTCATCCCAAAGGTCTTCCTGGTTGAACGCTTTCATCCGTTTACTTTCTTACTCCGTGCTCTCAGGGACCTCCTCTCCTGCTCAACAATGACAAGATGTCATCTTTTATGATGTTTATGCAGAGCTGCAGATCCCTTTGTCCTCGATCATCGAAAACAACACCTGACAAAAGATGATGAGGTCTTGTGTGGACCACATCCTCGGTGACGTGAAACGGAGAGAGATACAGTTTGTCACCATCCGAATTTTAGACGAACATCCGAATTTCAGATTCCAACAAAAAGCAAAGTCTTCGCTTAAGAACATCGCCGTTGAACCCTTCATGGGCCGCGTTTGGCCGTACGGTGAGGTCCCCTGGACCGTCCGGCCATCATCGACAACTTGCGGACAGAGCTCTCCGGCTTGGCTGCCCGAGGATGTCCGGACACCCAATTTCCGGAGAAGATCTGGAGGTCCAGAGTGGAGTTCTGTGGCCCTTGATTGTGCAATTCATTCTTGTCTTTTTTTAACTCAATTTTTGCACACCAAGTTTGTCGTGAGTCAAACAGGTCTGGAGTCTTTTCTTTCCTATTGTCGTGCTTTCGGCCAACAATGAGCCCCCGCATTCACCGCCCTCCAGGCTCCTTCGTGAATGGTTTGCAATATGAGCTGGGTCTTGATGCCTATCCCTGCAATTGTGGAGGAGAATGCCGCATAATGCCGAGCAAAGGGACGGCCTTTCAGAGATGCAATCTTTGCATTTGTATCCCATGTTTCAGAGTATGAATACACTCAAGAACAGCAGAAACGTGAAGAAATGGTTGGACCAATAGGATATAGTCGGAAATATTGGTTGATTAGTTAGGTTCTAGAAGGAAATGAAGGCCTTTATCTTCATGTTGTCTCTCCAGCAAACCAATTCTGATCAAATTAGTTGATCGTGTTTGTCAATTGAAGGGTTCAACCGCTGTGGAAGAAACGGAAAGGCTTGAGGCTTGTGGGATGATACAGTAGTACCGGGTCTTTCGTTTCAAGTTTGACTAGTGAGTGGAATCCAAGACGGCATTGTTCAGGCCCGTTCTTTCCAGATTTCAATTGAGACCAAAACATCAATTGTTCAAAGTGGTCGAGTGGTCATCCATTCGCTTTTCTCGCTACAGGAGTCAACTGCGAGGAAGGCCAAGCGTGTTTGATCAACGGTCCCGGCGGTCCCAGCTGCGCAGCTGTTCCCACCACAATCACGGTGACCACGATGACCGACACGGCCGGGACACCTGAACAGAAAGAGCACCGCCCAGGGCCTGTTTGGGGCGGGGTGGACACGCATAAGTATTTTTGAAACATACTCATATTGTATATGTGCTATTACATTATATTGTTTTATATTATTATTACTCTTTCACATATAGGTTTAATATTATACATGATATTCTTTAATGCTTGTGTAAAGAATATGTGTGTGTGTGTGAGTGTCCTTATCGGAGTTTTCGTTCTTTAATACTCTAGACATCAGCTGAGGCGGCTAGGTGAAGTTCAATCCTGCGGTTTTAGCATGCAGTGATGATGGGCACACTCAACTCGCAAACCAAGTTTCGACTCCAATACATTTCTTGGATGTAAGTGGTTATGTATCTATATATATAATATATATATATAGATTCCTTCATTCCCCCAGGCAGTCTTGAAAGAAAATGAATTGATGTTTGCCTCCAACAATGGTTGAAGGCAGCATTTTGTTTGTACCACCTAAGCACGGCCAAAGTAAAATGTGCCATGCAAGAGACCCGCTTGCTTGACACTTGAGTTCAAATCCCCACCTGTGATCTTTGCAATTGTCCGGAATTGGCCGTGGGTCCAACACAGGTTCACATGCATATGACGCATGAATGCTGCACATGTTTCCAAAGGTCACTTCCACGAGTGAGAGCAGCACCTCCTCCACCTATACAACCTCTTCCACCACGTTCACCGTACCGCCTTTGACCACCTTAACCTCTACCAGCACTTCGCGAACCAGCAGCCACTGGGATTTGTGGAAGAGACGGAACACGAAAACAGTGGGCGGATGAGCGGATGGCGGCGGATAGGAGATGGGAAGAGTTTGGGTGAATCACTGGAGTCACAGTGGAGAACGCACAGTCGTTGAGGCATTTGCTCCTAACTGTTCTTGGATTGCCAATGTTCTGTTCAGTGATAGTGTTTGGATCCATGACAAACCTGATAATCAGGTCCTACTTCAGGAGTGTGTGAAGTAGTTGCAACAATTGTTTTAGCCATCCCCCTAGAATCATTCCATGTTGATCACCATCGCAGGATTCCTTGATACCTCACACATTGGAAAGTGGCCAGAGCAATTGAGCTTTCAAGAAGTTCCCCAAACCCCTTCCATAGTTCTTCTTTAGACCTCAACTCGTTGTCAACAACCTCCGACTCCATCGGACCGAGGCACCACCACAACCATGAGTTCAACCAGCACTACGTCCGCCAGCTCCACAAGCACCTTGACCACCACCACCAAGTCCTCGACGACGTCTGTGACTTCCAGCAGCACCACGAGCAAGACCTCCACGCAGACCTCCATCACAGTCGCTTGGGTTGGAGGCCATTGCTATTAGGTTCAAGGCCATTGCTATTGGGTTCGAGGCCATTGCTATTGTAAAAACATGTTTTAAGCAAGATTCGAGGTCACCAGCACCTCCAAGACCTTGACGACTTCGAGCGTCACAAGTACCAGCTCCGTGACCTTGACCAGCACATCGAGGCGACACCCGAGGGATCCCGAGGGCTTCTTTCGGCCGAGTGTCTTGCACATCAGATATCAATATATTATAATCAAAGTTCAGTATAAAATTTGGGATCTGTTTGTTTCCTTCTCCTCCTCCCTCTCCCTTTCAGAAGCCAAGCCATCCCTTCCATGTGAATGTCATGGAGGCATTATAGACAGACAGCACATGCATTCTTAGAACCGTTTTAATTGGAGCCATTGGAGTTCGCTTGAATGTTTCTGTTCAAAGAAGAACACACATAATGTACATATTATCCCTTGATCCTCATCAAGCAAACGCCTACGACTAATCTACCTCACTGAGGACTACTACCAGCTCCACCTCTGAAACGTCCACGAGTATCACCACCACCGGGAGCGGCACGGGATGTGGCACTGCGTTGTGAAACCGCTTGGTGTTTTGATTTTCCGGTCTTGGCCAGCAACGGTATCGTCAATCACAGAACGTGATCAGATGGAACGGATTGTAAACAGAAAACCTCCTTCGGTCCTTCAGCCTCCACGAGTGGCCACTTTGCCGCGGGTTTGGGACATTCACTCGGATTGCGCAGCACGACTCAACACGACTCTAGAGAGGGTTGATGCGGCGATAAATCAAAGGGTTTATGGCCTTTGTCCGGATCATATCACTGTGGATCACCAGCATATCTAGGACCAGAGAAGAGATTTTAACTAAGGGCCCAACATCACATCCGTTATGAAGGTTTTTTATATCACACATTTGTACCAAGATGCCCCTTTAGGCGATGTTGGTCTCTTCACTTTGGTGGCTTTGGGACCTTTGAGGCACCCGACCTGTCCCGAGACCTGTGACTTCTCCGGTAGGACCACGGTGACAGACACCGTGACCTCCATCACACGGACCTGGAAGCTTGGTATTGACTCGTTGCCGCTGGTTGGAACCAGGGGCAGTGAGAAGTGGTTTTTGCAAACAGCAGAAGGATTGTTCACGATAATTATAGACTTAGAGCAACCTGAGAAAAGGTTTGTCATTTTCCTTCAGATTGTGGCTATGTGAACATTTCAGCTGGAACTTTGTGGGGAAAACCAACAAGTCCAGCACCCAAAGCAACCCGGACTGGTTGGTGCGACCGCCATTGGCGTATCCCCGTATCGAGGACGAATGGCTCAAAATGAGAACCAAGAGTAAACTCCAACGAACACAGAAGTGGAAAAGCCCACTGCTTGTAATGTGCAAAGGAAACTAGTCTTCCCAGGGGCCATTTGCGTTTCCATGTCAATGATTTGGAGCGAAAGAGTATTGCGAGTGACTCGTGGCTACCTCAGATTGGTTGGAGCGTTAATAACTTCTGTTGATCACGAATTCAGCCAAAGTTTGAGAATGCCCAAATCCGTTCTGATTGGGTCTACGAGTCCACCAGGTGCAATCTTCAGCTCACTGAGGTTGAGTTTTTTCTTTGCCTAAATAGGAACTGCGAGCTGGTCATCCACGTTATGGTGGTTCTGCAGCATGCCCCAAGAGCAGGGTCAAGAAGTCAAGACACAGTGAGACATAGGAGAGTCGATCCTCCTGAAGCTTCGTTGGCGCATAGCAGCTACCTACATAAGCCCGCGGGATGCCGCACACTCAACCACATCACACATTACCTTCGTTTGGCACGCTTTCCTGCGCTTTCGTGCAGGGCTGAGGCTGGCAGGGGCAGCCAGGAGAGAGTGAAAGACACAAAGAGCGCCCAGGCTCAAGTTGTGTTTTCCTTTCAGGTTTTGTTCCTGCCTTCATGGGCCAAATAGCTGTGTGAGTGGCCTTCTAAACCGCCAATGCTGACTCGGAGCCACTCCGAGCACCTTCAACCGAGTCCTGAGAGGTAGAGCAATCGAGGAAACAGTGCACGAGAGGAAGGCAAGCCATGATTGCACGTCCCAGATTTCTCGTTACAATGAGATTCACCAGTTTGAAGCGTGAAGTCAGCAATGTGATACCACTGCAGCGGGAACACCTTCATAGCCAAAATGCCAATAGCCGTCCACTCCGGTAGCATGCGACCAAACAAACAATATCTGGCCTTCAGTTGTCTCAGCACTGAAGTGCTTGATCCATCGCTCTAATAACTGTAACAAACTGTGACTGCAGCTTCATGATGTTCTGCTTTTGAGGGTTGGGAGCAACAAGAAGCTAGTAGTAACAAGTGCATCGCTTGTCGTAACAAGTGCATCGCTTGTAGTAACAAGTGCCTTACTAGTAATTACTAGTAGTAACAAGAAGCTACATGGCTCTCGGACCAGGACTGACACCACCAGCACACTGACCTCCTCCAGCTCAACAGTCTGCCGGCAGAGTCCATCGCGACTGGTGGGGACTGGTCTGTGGAAAGTCCTGTTTTGCAGCCCGGTGAATCACAGAGCCAGGAGCCTCTAGTAGCCAGGAGCCCCTATCTTCTTGTTCCTAGTAGCCCGGTGAATCCATATTCTGTTTGCAAAACATCACACATGGGGTAATATGACTTGCGCAGCATGATCCAAACGCTCCCCAACAGTGGTATCGGGTATGAAGGGGGTGAACATTGATGGTCTTAACTACGTGGTGAAAGGCAATTGAAACACATTAGAGGGCGTGAAAGCGCAGTTAAAACTTAGCCAAACATAGGCGTTTTTCGCGAAAACAGGGCTCACCCATTGGTATCTCCGCAAGCCCACCACGTGGTTCTCGCAAATCAGGGTGACCAGCACACGCAGAGACTCCAAATCGGACGACCCCATATATGGGATGGGGACAAGATTTGAGTAGACAATTGAGATCAATTGAGCGTAACTTTGCGCTGGTATTTGCTTTGGCAATTCAGTTTGGAAGCTCAGGTCTGGAAATAGATTCTTCCCCAAGCAGTGTGGTCACACTATAGGGTTCTTATGGTAATGGTTAAGGTCTCTGGCTGGCGCGGGTGCTTTCCTTGATTGCGCTCTCGTTGTGGTGCCGTGCGCATTATCAGACTTGGTGGTCCAGGAAAGCCTCGTGTTTTGGTGGTCTGAAGTCGACTTTTCGTGGCAAGCGCAGGAGATCAGAGCGGCTTTACTTCGACGTACAGATTTCTTGGCAGGCGCAGCGTGGGACATGGTGGCGGTCTCTGGCGCGATTTCATGGCAGGCCAGGTGCGGTGAATCGTGAATTTTTGATAAGTGGCTCGTTATCAAAACTGGAAAGTCTCGAGCGAAAGCTGCGTTTCGGTGAAACGCATGGGCAGGGCTGCGCGATGTGAAGCGCCTCGAGTTGCAGATTTCGTGCACCGCATTTTGTGAACCTCGAAGTGAAGATTTCGTGGCAGGTGCAGCACTTTGTGAACTTTGATTTCGTGGCAGGTAGAACCTTTGTAGGGCGCAGCACTTTGTAGAATTCGTGGCAGGGGCAACGCTTTGTGAATCTTGCAGCGCAAGTTTCTTGGCAGGCACAGCACTTTGTGAACCTGGAAGTGCAGATTTCGGGGGAAACGCGCAGCTTCGTGAACCCACAACAACCAGACCACCACTACAACTACCGTTACCACCGTGACTGGGACAACACATAATCTTCTCACTCACCATCCTATCTTCAGAACACTGGCTGGGGTCTCTCCCAGGAGAATTGGTTAGTGACAGGTGGTTGAAATGCAATGTATATTATATGTATAAAAATGTTTTTTTGCATGCTTGTTTGCGTGGAATACCGTGGGTAATCAAGGATCAGCAATTAAGGACCGACCACTTGGCAAGTCCGACCACTGGTAGTTTCCGTTTTCAACTGAGGCTACCACAGTGACCACGAGCAGTTTCACAGAGACATCGACCAGCGCGACAGAGACCACGATGACAACCTCCTCCAGCACGGCCTCCACGTGTCGCGGCTGTGTTTGGCACTGCGGGCCGTTCTGCTGTGTGGCCTAAATCAAAAATCGGAGAGCACAGTTGGTGGGAGGCATTGCCGATGTCAAAGCATACAGCATGCTGTAGATCGGGTCTCTGAATTGATTGCATGTTGAAATGATATCCAAAATCTTTGAGGGCGATGGTCACCACCATATAAAAGGTCACGGACTTAGGGAATGTTGGGGCTGGAAGACTTGCTTGACATTTTTTTTTGCAGATGTTGCGCATGTGTGGTGTTGACTGTTGTTTTGCAGTGAACTGAATTATGCAGTTGATTCAAACTTTTCGAGTTTGCTTAAGAAACATATCAAAGCCCCAGGCAGTAGCGAGTCATCCTGATCAGGGGTTTGAAGCAGCGCTGCACTTGGCACACTCACATACATGGGCCGTGCAACCAGATCACTTGATTTTTGTTCCCCGTCCAACCCCCGACAAGGGCCCGACGCGGATGATTCATTCACTTAGAGTGCGGCTGGATTGCCCCGCCCAGTTCCAAGGATTTCAACCACTTGGACAAAGACCTCAACGACAACAATGACCACCACTACGACCTACCCACTGTCCTCGTTCTGTGTCTTGGCTGAACTTGATTTTTGTTACTTGGTTTCTTCGACCCAAAGTCTTCCCACATTCTTTGTGAAAAAGCATGACAAAGCCCTTGCAAAAGCCTAAGCCAAACCATAAAGCCCTTGAATGCCCTTGAACTAAGCAGCGTGTGCAGGGCCGACTGTTTGCCCTCAGGTGGCCCTTGGAACCCCGTGGGCGGCTTTGCCGAGATCTCTTGGAATGGCCCCGCGACGTCAGCGCAGACGAAGACAACCTTCGAAAACCACTTGTTTTGGGGGCTACTGGCCTTAGTACTAGTAGCGTCCCCGCTCTAGTAGCGATGCCAGGAGCCCCTACGTAGTAGCTTCTTGTTCCTAGTAGTGAGAATAAGGCCAGGAGCCCCTAGTAGCGTCCTTGCTCCTAGTAGGCTGCTGAAAATATGAGAAGTATGTACGGAGCCTCTGGAGGGTTCTTGGACTATGGAAGGTCAACTAGTCACATGGACATGGACATTTTTTGGATTGGATTCACGCTCTTTTTGGAACCTGCGTTTGGGCCACCAATTTACTTTGGAACACAGACCGCGCGCCGGAGTTGGCCAGAAGAACACTTGCACATCTAAATTATGCAGTTGCGGGGTAAAAGGCTTGTCAGGAGTTGACTAAGATGGTGGACTGTCCCAACACGAGTGGACTCCTCTACCGGATAGGATAGTTCCTGTCGGAAAAAATAGTTAGCAAACTATGAGTTCGCCTTGACTCTTTCGACATCTACTATCCCACTTGATAACAGAAGGGTGTTCATACAGTTGTTCATCTACATTCTCCGCACTCCCTGTGCGTATACTCATATCTTAAAGCTTGGCACAGAGGACGCAGACAAGAAGTTGAATGTTTGCCTCTGGACGGTCTAAGCACTCAAAATCCTCGTGTCGAAGGGTCGACCACTTTGGAATTTGTTTTCACAGGAACGAGCATCGATCTGAAGTGGTGATTTTCCCGCGTTAGCAGTTGGAGGCCATTGCTATTAGGTTGGAGGCCATTGAACGGGCATCGACCTGAGGTGGCGATTTTCCTGCGTTAGCCTTTGATGGGAACGGCTGGGAGTGGCGGGTTTTCTTGAAGAGCACCGTTGAAGGCGCAGAAGAGAGTGAACCAGAAGATCGGTCGCAATGGTGTCCTCTTTCGTGCAAAAGGCGAACCTGTAGGAACCTGATTCAGAACTTTGGAATGCCCTGTGAGAGCAAACAGTTTCAGCCAATACACAGACAGATGAAGTCCAAGCATGAAATTGTCTCAAAACCTTAGCAACTCCCGCAGATTCCCCACAGTTTACACTCGTAATTATACTAGTACATGTTAGAGTACTTTGCACAATTTGGAGGGTCAAACAGGTGCGCATGTTGCTTAGGGTTCACCAGGCAGCTTGTGGTTCCTGCTGCCCCATTGCTTGGACATCAGAGAGACGACTTGCCACGTCTACTGTTTCTTGGCAATGCATGGCGCTCGTCTCTGAAAACCCCATGTTGACATCCTGCGACCGAGGTTTGGAGCCTGGTGCCAGCTATGATGTTCGCAGCTGGGCACTTTCAAAATATTCACATGGCCGATTTTTACAATGGCCTCCAATCCAATACCGATGGCCTCCAACCCAATAGCAATGGCCTCCAA
>CAXAMN010028027.1:3341614-3405577 GCA_963970005.1 Durusdinium trenchii
TCTCGCCTGCATTTCGCGCCCTCGACACGCACGATCTCCGCAGAGGGGTGCCCGCGACAAAACCAAATCGCACTCTCGCCTGCATTTCGCGCACTCGACACGCACGATCTGCGCAGAGGGTTGCCCGCGACAAAACCAAATCGCACTCTCGCCTGCATTTCGCGCACTCGACTCGCACGATCTCCGCAGAGGCTTGCCCGCGACCGGGACAAATCGCACTCTCGCCTGCATTTCGTGCGCTCGACACGCACGATCTCCGCAGAGGGTTGCGTTTCGTGGTGCTCCGGCGTTACTGCCCCCGGCCTTAAGAGAGAAAGTTAAGAAGAGAAGATGTGAGATGTAGATGAGAGGTAAAGATGTGAGATGTAGATGTGAGGATGTGAAGATGAGCAGAGATGAAGAGCGAGAGGTGAAGATGTGAGATATAGATGAGAGCTAAAGATGTGAGATGTAGATGTGAGGATGTGAAGATGAGCAGAGATACAGGGGAGAATGTGGATGTACAGAGGTGAAGATGTGAAGATGTAGATGAGACGTAGTTCTGCAGATGTTTTTTACGAAGAACCCTTCGCAGACGCTCTCGGGAATAAACAAGAGCTTCAAACAATGCTTTGAGCTATGTGTTCATTTGGCTCGAAACGCGGCTCTTCGCTTTGGGGTCGTGTCAAAATGCATCCAATTTATTGATGCTCTGAGGAGTGGAAAAGGAAGAAAGGTCTAAGATAGTTTGCTCTTAGGTTGGAGGCCATCTATTAAAAACATTACTGTAAAAGGAAGAGATGAAGAAAAGGCCATCGACCTCGGTCATGCTCTGAGGAGTGGAATTGGTCGCCACGATACCCACCGTGAGTGTCGCCGAGCCTCTCGACGGACCATGACAGACCCACAGTGGACTGACAGACCTGACGGCGCCTTTATTCTGGGTGTCCTCATGTCCCATTGAAAACCCATGATCTGCTCATTCGTGCAAAGATTGGTCATTGCTTTGAATGTAGCGGCAGCCATCCCCTCACTTGAATGGGGCGACTCGCTCTGCAACGACGTCTTCGCCCAATGGTTTTTCTAATAAGAGCGCTGGCCTCCAACCTAATAGGATCATGGTAAGAATAAATAGGAAAAGCATGTATCAAGTGAGATACAAAACTAGCCATTCGCTGAGTTGGGCAGTGTTTAGATTCAGATTCAAATCTGTGGAAGTTTGAATTCATCCCTTTGTAACTTCTGCAAACATAGCCATCCATGACCATGCCTCAATCACCTTCAAAAGCCTTCTTGGAGGAAACACACTCACGCACACAACCACAACCACAACAACACCAACACCATTACATATAATTCTGTGCAAAGCATACAGCACGTGCTTGGTATCAACCTGATGGACCAACTTACTTCTGTCTGCCCAAACACCAATGTGTACTGTGCAGTTATCCCGGCAATCTATCAGTTCGTTGCCTTTGCTGTAGTCATCATGGGACTTCTTTTGAAATGGTTTGTTCTCGACTGCCCAGTCAAACGCGCAGTTTCAAGCGTCAACTCATTCAACCTGGAATCTTAACCGAGGCATCAGGTTTTCGTTCAATCTATGCATCGAACCACCTAAGTTCCTGTGGTCGCCTGTGGTATCATGTGTCTTATCATGTGGTATCTTTACGTATTTTGGCATACATCGATTACATCGATGGCCCTTTTTCTCCCACGCAGCTAAGACGGGGTTTTGAGAGTTCGGAGGAGGTGACAGGTTGGTTGATCAAACGTCTGAACCCTTTTTCCTTTTCGGGCTTAACATCGGGTCTTAGCCAAATGGACCATCAACATCAAATTTAACCAGAACGACCCCACGGGTCTTTATGATCCATCCCTTGGCACATTTGGGCACCTCAAAAGGCATCCCTTACCAACGTCTGCTGTGATCCCAGAATCGGAAAACCACAGCGCCTTGATGAATTTTGCATGTACAAAAGGGTGACCGTCACCTTCACAGAAAGGAGACATGAAGAGACAAAAACCCACCAAAACACTCAATGAAGGAGAAGAGATCCGGAGGAACTGGGTTTTGAGGTTTTAGAACTACGAACAAGAAGCTACTAGGCTCCTGGCATCGCTACGAACGGAGCAATGGACTCTACAGGAGCTTCTTCCGAACTCGAGAGCAATTGGCTCGAGACCTTCCCAGGTGGCAACTCCTGGATGTGGCCATCGTGCCGCCGGCACGGGCAGACCCACCCGAGGACATCCGAAAGGCACAAAGTGTGAAGACTTCCGGTTGAGCGATCCTCGGAAGGATCAGGTTTCAGAACCGAACTGCTTGTTTGGGGATCCATCTTACGATGCGTTTGAAATGCTAAACAGTCCAATGCACGAAAACCTTGAAGCCTGTTGGGAGTAGAATTTGAGGGAAATTTATCAGTATATTGGGGATCTCTGAGATATCACTGGCCACGGAAACCTTCACAAAAGAGAGGTTGGGAGTTTGTGCAGATTCTCTTGAGCATTTGGGTAGCCAGGATTGTCCCAGATGTAGATGTTCGATATGAGACTGATTGAAAAGGGCGTTTCAATCCAAGGCGTCCGCCAATCTGCATGGTGCTTAGAGACGCCGCATTCAACATTCCTATCCCTGCACCAAGAAGAACTCTCCCAATCATCATCCAGTTTGGAAATCGGTTGTCAAGCTCATTCCTCGTCTTGGGAAATGCTTGGCACCTCCATGTGAAACCGTGAAACCCTCGAGACATCTCGAGACCTGAGACAGACCGAGAGGATTTGCAAGTGGTGGAACCGCAATCCCACGCTTTGATCATTTCCTGGGCCGCTGCGGCCGAGCAGGCAGGGACAGGTACAGAGAGATCGCGGCCGAGTGAGACTTGCTCAGAGAACCCAGTGTTTATTTCTTCCATTTTCTTCCTATAGTGTTGAAAGTAGTCCTTGGGTTTGTCGGTGTGTGGTGAGACCACCCAACCAAGTCTCCTAGGCCATTGAGCATTGAAGAAGCATGAGAATGGTCTTACAAAGCCAACCATTTTCATGTACCTTTGTTCAGCTGTGCCCGTCGCACGTGTGCGTTTGGGCCAGCCAACTCAAAGAAGTCCAGGATTTTAGAAGCAGTATTTACTGAGGCGTCAGACTCGGCAAGCGCATGTAAGCGCCAGACTCGTGTGACTTTGGGTCCAGTCGGTTTCTTCTTTTCCTCTTTTGCTTGGCGCAGCTGCTAGGGAAAACAATGGAAAACACACAGGTCTTACTTTCAGAGTTAATTTGGGAGGCAAGAACCGATATATCTTAAGACTTGAACTCATTTACACATATGCGTTGCACAAATGTCACAACTTGTGATTTGATTGGTTTCTTTCGTTGATAGAAAGTAGCGGGCAAAATAACTTTCAAGCTCCGTTTTACATCAGGTTCTTTTTGTTCCCCTTGTTTGGACCTTCGGACGTCTCTTTGTTCCTTCAGATTTCGGCGCTGAGGGAAACTGTACCTTCCGTTCCTGGCGAGTGGAGATCAAAGATCCAGCTGGCGGTTGGCTGGTGGAGCGGTTCTCGCGGAGCCGTCGCGGTTCGTGGCTGAAGTTCTTGACCGAGACCACCAACGGTAGGGCATTGTTTCTCGATCTTCCATGATGTTCTTTTTCTTAAATCAGAGTTTGCTTTTGGCTTCAGATCCTGCCATTCGGGCTGATAGCCCTCCAAATGTTTGTCCACCGATCCACGTCGTCTCCAAGCTGGAGACCTGCAAACACAGAGGTTCTGACAAACCCCGCAGAACTGAAATGATCAGAAATAAAACGCTAAAAAAGGAGACTTTACATGAGCTGCCGCTCCTGGCCGTACTACTAGGAACAAGAAGCTACTAGGGGCTCCTGGCATCGCTACTAGGAGCAAGGACGCTACTAGGGGTCCCTAGCTTATTGCATGTCACAAACATCCTGCAGGATCCCCCATCCTGTGCCGGACTCTCCAACTTCCAAGTGACCAGATGCCGCTTGGGCTGGACTTATGACAGACTTTAAGGAACCCAACAGCGATGGCCTCCATCCTAATAGCGATGGCCTCCTAACCAAGTGATGTGTTTTGTCGGGCTACAATAGCACAGCTGAATCGAGCGTTTGCCATGATTCTTTAAAAACGGGTGTTGGTGTAAACTGTTGCTCTGAAACAACTATATGCCAACGGACCAGACTGGTTACACTTCCGTGTTCCATGGCGGTCTCCAGGCACACTGGCGAACTTGCCCTGCGATACCGGCTACATTATCCAGGTCCCATGGGCTCCGAAGTAATCTGCCGGCAACATGCATGGGTGGGCCCAAGAACCAAAATTGCACATTTGTGCGGTTCGTTGTTGGTGTCGGTTAAATATTTTATTGTAGCAGCCAGACAACTGCCACACCCGCATGCACGCAGCTCAACCATCTCAAGGATCATCAGGGGATTGGTTTTGCAAAATTTGCACATCTGCCGTTACATGCCTGAAGCTCTGAAGCCAAAGCTTAGAGGAAGCTTGACGCTTCAATGCCAGGCAGAGCTAGATTAAGAACATCTCCGGGTGGACACCAGAATGCTGCTATTTACATACCTTTAGCCCTTTAGCACCAAGCACAAGGGACGTGACAATGGCCGATTGTTCGGTTGAAAAATGTACATTAATTCGTAATTATATGTAATTATATGAGCCCTCAGCAATTTTACCAGTCCAGTCCCACGCCAACAGGAACAGTTGCGCTTTGATTCACTAACGTGGAAGTGGATGGCGTGACCATGGATGGCCACGCGTGGCCTGAAAGAAGCTTCCCTTTGCAAGCCAGGGTTTGCCACCAAACGAAAGGAGTGTGCTTGGTCTCGCCGCATCCGAGCCACATCCTCGGGGAGAAGCCACTCGCACCTCTCCAGGTGAAGCAGCAGTGTGACGATGAGGAATCAACCTCGGATTGGAGTCGGCCAATCACAGCCAATACCTTGGTGGCTCGACAGGATCGCTGGTATTGGTCATCCGTCCGGGACAATGGGAGGATTGGCTCTATGACTTAATGCTGAATGGGGAAATGGCTAAATGAACTCAGGCAAGTGGGCAACAGGATGGCTACGGATGGCTAAGCCGCCTCACCTGCTTTATGATGCTGTTTATCCTCCAAACAGTCTTCAAGCTGGCTGAAATTGAAAAGCGACCGGTCTGACCAGGTTCGTCCTGTTTTTTGACTGGTGTGTTCACTGCAGCGGGCCCGGTCAATTGCGTTTGAGGTGGGTGGCGATTGCGCTGATCCAGCACAACAGCCACAGGGCTTGGCCCGGACTCTCGGGGAGATGACCGGTCTCGGCCCACCCGGAAGATTTTCTCAGAAACAATTAGTTCACGGCACACTCGGTTGAAACCAAACATCCAAAATCATCCAAAAAGTGAACATATGGCATGTGAGACATGGCAAGGTACCGTTTGTTCTCTTGTTGGCTCGGGCACCGTTTGTATCATGATCGGGTTCGGTTTTGCCCAACGACGCACAACATCTACAGTGTCTACAGCTACCCGTTCCCAGTCGCGCCGTTGAGGATTTGCAGGCCAATGTTCAATCGTGGCGGCCTCGGAACGAGCAATCGACGGATGAACCCAGAAAGACGTGGTTGCCTTTGACACGAGGGACGAAGTTCAGTCAAGACATCAGAGAATCAGACTTTGGAATGTTTTGACTTAGATTGGACTGCAGCTGAGCCACCTCAAGTGAATGTCTTCCATTCTCAGTTTCGTTTCAGGTCAGATGGAGGCCGACGTCTCTCCACAGATGTCAACTGCCAAGCTCAGGCTTATGTGCCCGGAAGCTCAAAAGTGACGTTTGGGTCACCCAGAAGATGAACAGACTTGTGCTCACCTGGGCTTTGCTGCTTGCGACCTGCAGAGCTTGCCACTTTGCAGCCCTCTCAACTGTCACTTTACTGTGACTCATCAGTTCTTTGTTTCGATTTTGTTGGGACTTGCTTCAAAAGAGTTTCAGAGAAACAAGATCAAGCAAGACCGCAGGTAACAACATTCGCAGATGTTGGATTACGTACTTGTCACTACTTCCTTGTCACGAGCGGCTGGCTGAGCGAGGCTTCAGCTGGTTTGGTTGCCAGGTCAGCAAGAGGCAGGGACGATTTACGCGTTCGGATCGCAGTTCTGTGGGCATGTCTCAGAAGAGGGAGAACATGTTTAGGAAATCTTAGGAATATAATGTAATAAAGTGCAATAACTATAAATAGATATAATTACATAATTATCATGTTGGCTATATATAGAGAGAGAGAGACTTCATATTCAAGCTACTTCGACACTTTGTGTTCCTGTCTACTGGGGCTTTTGGGTTCAGCATGCAAACAGTGCCAACCATTCCACTGACTCCAACTGGCGAGTATACATAGCTTAGAACTTCCAATGCAATGCCTCGTGGTCTACCCCGCTCAATCAAGATGAGAGGATCATCCAAATAATCACGAAAGGTAGCGCAAAAATGTATTACAATCAGGAGTTGGGATTGTGCATTGAGTTTGGTCCTGTAAGAGATGATTCTGTTCGTCGGGGGGGGGGGCCGTGCCTTGAACGCTTGGCGTCGATATAGCGGGCTGTATTTTATTATAATGCTGTGCACACTTGAATCTCATGTTTGTGAAACGTAAGCTCAGCGGGCTCAGCGGGCTTAGCATGCTCGACGGGGTCGACGGGCTGAGCGGGGCTCAGCGGGCTTAGCGTGCTCGACGGGGTCGACGGGCTGAGCGGGCTCAGCGGGCTCGACGGGCTCAGCGGGCTCAGCGGGCTCGACGGGCTCAGCGGGCTCAGCGTAGCGGTGTCATTGCGTCCATTTAGCGGCTACGTTGTTATCTTCGCTTACACTAGTTATATAAGTGCGCCTGCTGCATGGCCCCTAAGCGTTGAACATACGGGGGCCCCCCCCCCGCCTGGATCAAATCCCCCCTACGCCGGCTCACGCCGTCATGGACTTCTACCAGGGTTACTTGTGATTGCCTGCTACCTTTCGTTCACCCCCTCCTCTCTCAAGTCAATAGGTCTCATCAATGTGCGTTGTGGCGGACCGAAAGGTTTTGGAAGGTCACACTTTTTATTGCAGCACAGTCAGCTTCTCCTACACTGATCACGTTTGGACAGGAATCCTGTCGCCACCAGGAACCGTCAAAACGGTGTTTAATTATGGTAGGAGATGGATGTGGTCTTTGGATTCTCAGGGGCCTTCCATCAGCATCGCCTGTCGACCGTAGAAAATCTGCGATGTCGCCGTGAAAGCAGCTAAGACATTTTCAGGTATGTCATCAACAGGAAGGAGGACCCAAACTGTTCGAAGGGGATTCACATGTCCAGCATTTGGCCTTTGTGATTAAAAACAAACTCACCCCATTTTGAGGTGCCTGCAGCTGCCCTGTTTGGGGAGCAGTTTTGCACACGACCACTGCAGGATTCGCAGTTCTTGGTGTGGCACGTGGAGCTTTACAAGTTGACCATTGCTGGGCGGCCCAGATGGCCCAAGCAGATGGCCCAGATGGCGAAGAAGCAGTTTTCGAGGACCTATGAGATCTTGACGCGATCCATCTGAGCAACTTCAAAAATTTGATGAAAACTGCACAAAGTGTAAACTCACATGCTTTCGCGAAAGCAAAAAAACCGCAGGTCCCGAAAGGTTTGCCAAAGGCCCGCAAAAGCCCCCTAATTATAGAACGACTGTTGCAAAAGTTTTCGCGAAAGTCAAACTTATATCCCAATATATCCCAATCGAATTGTCCAATCGAAAACAAATAGCCGCGAAAGAAAACGCGCGAAAGCCTCACATAACACCACACCTTCCGCGAAAGCCAAATGCAGGCCGCGAAAGCCTTTGCGAAAGCAATCCGGGATTATACAAAACACATTTATAAAATGTAGGCCATGTTCGAAGCTCACCTATTCTTGGGCCCAGGTGGCTGGGCAAATCGATCGCAGCCAAGATGTGCAGATCCCTGATGTTTGCAAAGGCGATTGGGACCGCCACGAAATGGATTTCATCACTGTGCATTTTTCCACCCCAGAAGTTGATGGTTTCAGGTCAACGAAAACCGGGGATCAGCCAATTGTCACACTCACACCGGTCAGGATTGATATGAGGTATTGATATGAGGTAGGTTGTCTATGCAGCTCGTTAATCACAAGAGAAAAGGAGTCCGTGGCATTGCAGCTTACTGCCTCGCAATGTCTGACGGTTTTTTCGCTCTATCCATTCTTGGTGCTTTGGCTTCTGGGATTGCTATGTTTGACCAGCGTTGTGACACAAACCAGTGGTCGGAGTATGGTATCAAAATCACTTTGGATGTTGGGATAGTTTAACGAACGTTAACGAAAGCCTTCTTAACTTCTGGCAATTGTTTGAGATCAGCTGGACCGTGGCAGGTTTACTGGACCGTGCCAACACGAGATGCTTCGTTCCAGGCGAGGAAGCTTTCAGGGGCCGTGTTTGGCGAGGTTGACTGACTTGAAAAGCTTCCCAAGTTTAGGTTGGAGGCCATCACTATTAGGGGAGGCCATCACTTCATGTCCTTTTCTCAACTTTTCTTCAAATTAGCCCATCCGCCATCATCCGCCCATCCTGGACCACACGTGATCCGTTAATGTTGAGATCCGTTAAACGTCGGAAACGTGATTCTCGACGGGTCCACGTGGGTCGATGGGGGATGCTGGCAGCTTCATGTGTTGAGCACGGAAAGCTGAGAAATGTAAGGCACGATGTGAAATCATGTGACTGTTTTTGGTATAATGTATCGCATCTCTTCTTTGGTTATTAGATGTTATTAACAAGTGCCAAGGTGGGGATTTTCCCACTGGGAAAAAAGGGCGCGGCGAGACAAGAAAGGCCCAGACCTAGGAAAGCTGGGGATGGTAACTGACCACCGATGGACGACCTCCAGTTCAAAGAACAAGAATATTGAATCCAGGAACTCGTGTTTTGAAAGACTGCAAAGTGTAAGTGTCCTCGAGTGGCTTTACCAGTCGTGGTTGAGTTCCCCAAATACCAGGTCCAGCATCAAGAGGATCAAGAGGATTGGCCAATTGCTTTTTCAGTTTTCTTCTCAAGATTTGTTGGCGAGGTGTCAGGTGCAGGTCCTTTTCAGGCCTTTTTTTGAGGTCTTCAGCTTGTGTTGTGTGGCTCAATTTCCCAACCGCTTCGCAGATTTGGCCTTCGGCCTCTACAGCTTTGCGGTGCAAGAAATCTCCATGGTGTCGGGCAGCCGAATTGAAGTGACACTGTGGCCAGTTGTGAGTATGTAGGCGCAAGAAGTCGACTTTAACCAGGTTGTCGAGTCAAGCACCTTAGCGAACCAGAAGGCAAAACAGAATCGGAATCATTGAAAGAAATTACAGTCCTTCGAGTGATCACCACACCGAAAAGTGATGAAAAGTGGTTTGGAATCAGAAAGGACATATGCAACAGACTATCCTGACTCACTGTCGAACCACAGGCAAGCCTTCTTAATCTCTTCATCTCCAAGTTCGTCCCAGCCGCGTGCACACAAACTAACTCAAGTTGTCGGCACTTGGCAGCGCCTGACTCCCGAGCCGTTTCCCTGGTCCTTCTTCCACCTGGCACAATGGCCTGGCACTTGTTCTGGCATTAACTTTGGCGTGTGTTCGAAGATGTGGTCCGACACGTTCTAACATGTTCTAACATATGTTCTGACATGACCCTAACATGTGTTCTGACATGTATTCTGACATCAGATCTTGCATTTGGTCTGACATATGTTTTGACACGGGGTGTGAGATGTGTTCTGACATGCAATTTGGCATTTGTTCTGACATGTTTTCGATCTTTTGTTTGGAGGCCCCTGAAGTCTAGCACGACAAAGACGCTTGAGAAGCCTGTGAAGTCCAGCTAGGGTGGCAGATGCGATGAAGAAGAGGCAGAGCAAGCAGGAAGTAGGGTGGAGGAGGAGGACGGAGAAGGAGAAGAAGGAGAAGAACGCTGACTTGGATCTAGAGACCCTCACCTGACAGATGGAAAAAGCTTGAGTCCTTCGATTGTTTGTTGCTAGAACTATATGTGTTTTGGCTTTTGGATGCCGTTTGCATACTTGCCCTCTTTTGCTGTGCAAACTTGGGCTCATGCTGAACTCCTGCCACTTGGGCTTCCGCCGTCACATGAAAAGCACCACAAATGTATCTTTGACACATCTCATTGTCGTCCTCCTCATTCTTACTGTAGCATATCTCATGACTTTTTGGTGTTGCTCCTGGTATCATGCTCGGTGCAATGCGGATTGGACAGATTGTGGATTGCACAAGAAATTGCAGGAAAAAGAAAGGGCACGAAAAAATGCCCGAGAGAGTGCCGAAGAGTGCACTTTTTAAATTGGTTTTGCATATGTGATTCAACCGATCGGCACAAACACCCGCATGTGCTTTTAAACAAGGCACGAGGCTGTGCACAAGAAAATGCACCAGAAATTGCACGAGAAATACACCAGAGAAAACCACATGTCACAAGGACTTGCGAAAGTGCGCAAATGCGAAAACTTGCGTAGAAAAAAGGGTATAAATATATAATAGATAATATATATATATACATATAATATGTTTATTTTTTTCCCGGATTTCCCTGGGCTCCCTATGGTCCCGGCGGCCTCGACTGGCGACCTCACACACCTCCGAGGCCTGCGACCAGCTCGCCTCTCTCGGCCACCAGTCTGCCTGTGTGGGTTCCGAGGCGGAGCGGAGTAGCCGAGCGGAGTCGATCGGACTACTAGGAGCAAAGGGCCTCGCTACTAACAATAAAGCTACTAGGGGCTCCTGGCGATGCGCCCGGGCAAATCGAAGCGACAAGCAACGATCGTTCTTGGTGACAGGTCCTGTGTCTTTTTGTATCGGAGGCCATTGCTACCGGCGACAAAAGTTGCACTTCTTGCAATTCAAAAAAAGGAACACCCGTTACCGGCCCGTTACCGAATCCTGGGCCGCGTGGGCGGTCAGTTTTCACACCGGAAAGCGGTGTGATAATTGACTGTCCCACACCTTTTCAAAAGCCTTAATATCCTTTCTTTCGTTCATTCTTTTGCGTTTGGGAGCCTTGCCAAATCTTCCTGGTTGAAACAGTTTCCCCCATCTTCAAACCACACACAGACTATCACAGACTGGTGTTCACGTCGGAACCTGTTCGGGGCACAGTTCTGCATTTTATCCGAGACCTACCCAATGCCCGCGGCAACAGCCGTAAACAGTTTTTTGCATGTGACAGTCTCAAGCCCACCAACGTAGTAGCGATGGCCTTCAACCTACTACAATGGCCTCCAACCTAATAGCGCCATAGATCAAGTTGTGGTTTGGACAAAGACCACGTTCCCCAACCTGTTCACTCCTTGCAAACAGGTGTCAGGATCCCTACCGACCAAAGCAGAACCCTACAGCAGCGAGGGTTCCCCCATGTTCCGCCATGTGGCAGGTCCATAGTCAACACACTACGTACAATGTTTTGTCAGTCCATTCCGCATGTTTGTATGTTACGCTCAGACCAAAATAGCACAGATTCAGCTAATCTTCCAAAGTAAACATACAACAATTGGTCAAAAATGAATAGGTAGTGCTCACAAGACCCCTGGCCCCTGGCCCATTGAATTATGATATATAGTTAATGGGTTAAGATACAACCTCCTTGTTTTTTTCTTATTGGGTTTCAGTGCATCAAAGCAACTGGGGATACCCCTGGCCCAATGTGTTTGTCGCAGAGTTGAGCCAAAACTGCCAAAAGTCCTTGATCAGCGATCAGAGCTTTGCTTTGCTTTGCTCCGCGTTGCTCGCCTTGCAGGCGCCGCGCAGCGGCCCCAGTGGCCGTCCAGCTCTCCGAGGCCACGGTGAGTGGCGCGCGCATAGCCTGGAGCAACGCTGCACTCGAGGACTCTTCAGTCGGAGAGAGAGGAGTTTCCAGTGAACAGCAATGGCCTAGTAGCAATGGCCTCCACCCTTCTTGCGGTTCCGTTTCTGGACGATGCTTTTTGTCCTTCATGGGAATACTTCTCGGATCTTGAAGGGAGATTCTATCGGGAGGAGTTGGTACACGCGTCGTGTGGTGATGAATTGCCCTTGGTCTTTCTTACCATCCCAAAACCATCAAACAGACTTTGGTCGATCTCAGTTCTCGAATCGTGAAATCTGCCTACTGCAACTATCGGAATCCTAAATATTACTACTGTTATCACATGTGTCATGGTTGGGATACCCGTGGCTACCCAGTGAAATCCTGTCTTTCTGCGAACCTTCTTCGGCCCCCTGAAACCGTGTCCGCCAGGATTGTATTTTCACCCGGACCAAGGTCGAGGTGTCAAGTGCAGTCGAGGTGTCTTGGACGTGTCGAGCATAGTCAAGCTGGAGACCGCTACGGGATGAGGGAAAGGTGGACCAAACTATATAATTGGGGGGAGGGGTTAGTGCACCCACTGTTTGAGAAGGTTTAAGCTACTAGGGGCTGCCCTATTTACGTTATGACTCAACGGGGTTCATGCAGATCATACGCCCAGTTGGTGGAGGTTCCCGAGGTTTGAGATGCCGCCGTTTTGGTGTTTTATAACAGTTTATGAACCCTTGGAACCTAGTTCAAACATGTTCAAACAAAGTCAGTGCGGTGTGGCATGGGGTGCCAGTCTGGCTCCGTTGGTTCACCAAGGATTGGTTTGAGCCTGAGGGTTGCCGCTACATCTCTGATCCTACCAGCAGCAGCTGTAGTGCCAGAGGCACGGGTTGACGAGTCCGTCGGGAGACAGGACCTGCCAAGAAAGGACCGGATGAATTTGTTTCCGGAAATCCTACAATCTACGTGAACCTATTCTAGCCTGGAAATCGTTCTTTGGCCCTTGAGCGAGTGCAAGGATTCGATAGATTGATGATAGACGATAGATGTTAAATAAATATGTTCAATGAAAAGTGGGATAGGTCGACAGGTTACTTTGTTCGTTCAGCCGAGATGGTTCGTTTCCTGGATTCTTGAAGCACGGGAACAGACAGATCCTGTATGCTGCAATATTCCGCAGCCCGTTTGCACGGCAGCTTCTTTTGAGGTCTTTGCGTAGGGGACTGTGACAGGTTGTGCAAGTGACATTGATCATCATTCCATCATGACAAAGACAGCGGCAGCTCAACTAGGCCATGAAAACCCAGTTGTAAGTTGCCCCAAAGAGCCCGGCCAGCAAAAAACAACTGCAGTCTCTCTGACATATCTTCCCAGCACTTTTGGCTGTCGACGGCATGGCGATTCCTTACATGAAGGATCGACCGTTTCGTTTGGCGGCCCCTTGTCTCAGATGAATCTCCTGGCGCGTCTTACCAGGGCATTTTTCACTCTGCCCGGATCCCACCAAGCTTTGCCACAAAAACGATGTCTCGTCATGTGGGTGGCCGGGCACGCCCATAGCAAGGTTGTGAGGGCAACACCGGGCCACAATAGATTGGTCATGCAAAATGTTCAACACCTCCTTTGCCGGCGAGGGCATGTGAAGGCAGAATCATGCAGAATCCAAAGATTTGGTTCTTTGAGGAAAATAGGATTTTCATGGCGCCATCGAATTCTCATCGATCGACTTGTATTTCGATTACGATTGCGCTGGGGGCCACTGGGGCGACTCGTGACATAGAAACTGTCCAGAGCCCGCCAAGCCACGCAAAAAAAGGAAAAGAATCAGAGGCCATGTGTGCCACGTGTGCTGTTGTTTGATATTCTTCGACGTTGTTTCACAATTGTGTTTCGTCGGATTTAACATGATTTAACGACGAACAAAAATAGGTCAAAGACAGCTGAAGCGACCAAATGACCGCGTGCCGCTTGTCGATGCCACCTTCTCCAAGGTCCTGGGCGACTCGTGGGTCACCGACAGCCGTTGCTGTCGGGGCGAACGGAAGGCGGGGAGCTGAAGGGAGTTTCGGATTGAACCGAGCCAAAGCAGTCCCAAACCGAGCCATGGCACGTCGCTTCAAGCCACCGAGGCCTTCTCACCAAGTGCCGAGGCGCTGAAGCAGCAATTGGTCACTTCGCTGGGGGAGGTTGAGCTGGTCCCCGCAGGCTCGGTAGGGCTCGGCGTGGTGCGTTATGGAATGGTCGAAGATGCTTTTCATCTGAGAGCGCTCGGTGTGTCTCGGGAAGCTAGGGCAGCTAGGGCGTGTGAAGATTCGCACTGTGGGTGCAGGATTCCCTGGGGGCACAGCACAGCGGATCTTGAATCTTTGTGCCTTGGCCTGGGAAGCGATGCCTGACGTACATTGACATGTTTCAGTGTTGTTCCGGTGGGTTCATCAGCCAACCAGCACAGTGCTAAATATCAACCGAATTTTATGTCTTTGCCGGAGTCTCTTATGCAGATGATCGCAGCAGCCTTGGTGAGTCAAGCCCCCCTGAGCAAAGCCTTCCAATGGTCCTTGAACAATTTAAGAAACAGCACTCGATTAGACGCGAATTCAATTTAGTTCCAGTTTAATTGTGTTTTAAACAGTGAGTTTAGTTCTTGTCTAATTTACTTTGATTTAATCCTTTTGTGTCATGACCTATTCAGGCTCTTTGTGTCGCATCCGGGACATCGCGAACTTGTCAATGTCGTGCTATTCTATCAAAGGTGATATTGCCGCGCAGTGTGAACATGCAAGCATCCCAACGCTTTATGATCACCTCAGATGTGCTCAAAACGCTTTGGTTTTGGCTTGTTGTAGTCTGTTGAATGGTACTTCTACCCCCACTGCCTCCTGTGAGTACTGGAGAACAGTCTTTGGGACTGTCATTACTTGTCCAAGTTGTCGCTAGCGACTTGTCAGGACTTGGAGCAACTTGGACTCACAGCATCGGAAGATTTGGACTTGGTCGTGGTGGTGGTCGGTAGCAATGATCTCTACTATCACTCGGCAGAGCACATCCTTTGGCACCTCCGTGAGCTGAAGCGCCTTTTATGCAGCCGTGGCCTGGAAGTCATGATGTGTTCCCTCTTCTTGGGTACCCGGGAGAAGAGAGAATGTCCTTGGTTGGAACAGAGGCGTCAAGCGGTGAACCGGAAGCTACTGAAGGAAGATGGAGTCATTGATTGTGATGGGCTCTTTGCCAACTTTCCTTCGGAGCTTTGGAAGAATTCCTTTCACTTGAAGCGAGAAGGCTACCGAGAGTTTGGACGACGACTGGCCGGGCACGTGGCAAAGCGCTTTGGAAGACCCACCCGCTATCACGTGAGAAATAAAGCGAAAGGAAATAGAGGGAAGCCAGGAAAGATGGTGCATGTGTTTCCAGGTTCCAAGGGCTTCGTTCCTTCCATTCTTGCCGGCTCGTATGAAAAAGTCTCAAAGAGGAATCATGGCCGGCCTGTTTACAAGAAAATCTCTTTTCCTGGGACGCCTCAGGTGATGTTATTTTTCTGGGATGCTCGTGATGGTGAGCACTGGAGCGGCTGGTGGTTCGGGCCCAACATGCGCTTTGAGCATCCTGCCTGGGCCTTCAATCCCAGCGTCTCTTGGGAGGTGCCCAGAGAAGGATGGCGCACCATCTCCTCGCAGGGTGGGAACGAAAGTGTCCAACTCTTCGTGTCTGATGAAGCCGATGTGCCCGATGAGCTGACACGTAGGGCATCTTGCGCATCTTGTCTCAAACACGGAAGTGAAACAGGGCAGAACTGGTCCCATTTGTAGAGAAAGAGTCATTCTATATAGGCATGGTCTTCACGTTTGGAGAGAGTCACATCTTGAACTGAGAACTGAGCGAACTTGTTTGATCGGACCCAACGTTGGGCCTTTTCAAGGGGCCCAAATAGCAGTGCTAACGCGGTCGCCCTTCTGTCGTCCTGCGAACGCCGAGGACGGTGAGAAAACCGCGCCTCTCAGCGCCGTGGTCAGTGCACCCAAGCGGCGGATTGTTCACAGCGAGGCCTACTGGGCAAAGAAAGCGCGGACGTCTCAGGAGGCCTCAAGGTGAAGAAAACATGGCGAAGCATGGCAGGCACAGGAACACACAGGACACACTAGACACTGAGTGAGTGGCATGGCGAGTGAGTGGCAAAAACGCCGCACTTTGTCAGATTGTTTTGTGTTTGCCCGGCAACATTTAGAATCCCTTCAAGAACACACATCTTTACCAAGACTACTACTTGACTACTTTGCCCAATTGTTGATTTGGCAAGCTGGTTTTGGAGCAAAGCAAACAAAGGTTGCTGGGCTGATGTACATATCGCATAGTCTTCACCGGATGCACCTCCAAACGCTGCGAATAAGCTGTGAAGGGGCGGAAGATTCATGTCTCTTCAGTTGCGGTCGTTTCTAGGTCTTTCACATCTTCCCAGTTTGCTCCTAGTAGCGATGCCCTTTGCTCCTAGTAGCAAGAATGCTCCTAGTAGTAAGGCCAGGAGGCCCTAGTAGCATCCTTGGCTCCTAGGTGGCGATGCCAGGAGCCCCGTTCGTAGCGTCCTTGTTCCGAGTAGGTCTTTCACATCTTCCCGGTTTCAGGCCTCCAGTCCAGTACCGCCTACATCGCCCGTGTCTTGGTGCTTTGCGACGAGTGTACCAACACTCCAAGCTCCCAGCGGGTCGCTTGCCAGCCGGAGGACACTTCCGCACAAATGTTCGAAGCGTTCTGAGCTGGGGTGGTATGGTCCACATGAGGCTTTAAAAGGTCAGGTCTGAAGAAAAGCATAAAGGGAACGGAAAGAAACTGAACAAAGCACATGATAAGAAGATATCAAAAGTAAACATAGACCATCACTATAGACGCCGCAACCTCAGGAGGTTCACCGCTCTTGTGCAGGATTAGTCTTTTGATGTCTTTCGTATGTACCACGGAGAAAACTACAGTCCAAGCACAGTCCCACAGTCTCTTCCGACAGGGACCCTTCATCCGGATCACGTTCATCCGGAGCATTGCACCAACACCGAAGCCCTCACCTACTTAGACGGTTGCTACCTTCCAGCATTTTCCAGCCAGTTGCTTCAGGATGATCTCTTCCTGTTTGATCCTTGTTGGTGTCATGCAGGTTATCCCCCATAATTGCCCAGTATGAGAAGGTCGCATTGTCACCCCATTGGCTTGACTCACTTTTGGCACTGCTCACATTGGCTCCGCCCAACTTGTTTCAACACGAGGAATACACGGAACGTCCGTCGGTACTCTCCAGTTGAGGGTGGGGACAGAAATTTTACCTGTCGGGACTGGGTGATCTTTACTCGTCCAGGACTGTGTTTCGTTTAAAGAGAGTTACCATGGCTTTTCGCTTTAACTGGCTGTGCTGCATAGAAATTCTCTGAAATTCCTGTGATTCACTTCTTTCATACCCAGTGTCAAAATTAAGAGTCACCACACTGTTGGGTGAACGGCGTGGGGATTTGGGGTGACGCCTCCTTTATGTACATCGTTCCATGCGGCAGAAGCATCAAGTAGCGTGGAATCCGACAAGTGACCTGGCTTTAGCTTTGGATTCTGTTTGTGTCTTGTGTTTCCAGTCGATTTGAGTCCTACCAGTAGCCACTGCTTGCAGAGACAGGGGGTGTTTGCAGCCCGTCGGTTAAGAAGGTTTCAACATGTTTAAACACCTCAACATGTGATGTTGAGGTAAGAACCTAGATCAAGTCATGTGTGATAGTTTTTGTTTGCCATTAAACTGGAAGTCTCAAAACTAGATCAAGTCAAGTGTAGTGGTTACTAGATTGGAATCTAGAACACAGCCCAGCAAAATGTCTACCTTTGCTGTTTACGGCACTCTGCCAGCTCCGCCATTCGCAGGATGCTGAGACGGATGTGTGTCGTGTGGCGGAAGGAGGACAGGGGCTCGGTCAGGAATCCGAAGAGAACCCAATAGTGATCCTACCAGTAACAAGGTTCGCTATTAGAAACAAGTGCCTTACTAGTAGTAACAGGTGCCTTACTACTAGTAACAAAAAGCTATTAGTATTAAATTTGCTTCTAGTAGTAAGGCCAGGAGCCCCTAGTAGCGTCCTTGTTACTACTAGTAAGGCACTTGTTACTAGAAGCGATGCACTTGCTCCTAGTAGCGTGGCACTTGATCCTGGATTTAATTTTAAATAGAATTCTAATTAATAGCTTCTTGTTACTAGTAGTAAGGCACCTGTTACTAGTAGCGTGGCACTTGTTACTACTAGCTTCTTGTTACTACTCGTATTATGGATTCCAAAATTATTCTATATTATGCGTATTATGTCTGTATCATTTTTGATTACCTTGTGTCCTTTATATTATTTGTCTTTTGACATCCAGACTTTTCTTTCTTGATGGTTTGTTTCTTTAGACCTTTAGACGGTTCTATCGTGTTTTATTCATTAGTCCAAACTCTGATTTACGGTTCTGAGCGAGTGTGGCCCAACGTGGCCTTGAGCAAGGCCTCAATCTACGGAATGCAGCGTTTCCCAGCGTTTCCGAGTTGAATGCGACATTGAGAGTGACGTTCGAAAAAGATGCTGTTCTGGAGTTCTTAGAACCTCCCAGAATCAGTAAAACTCAATCCAGCAGTTACTATACGCAGTACACATTGATGTCTTGCATTTCGACAAACCAATCGGCCCCTGGCCGTGGTCGGCCCTTCCACTTCGTCTCACCTTGTCACTGTCGCCACATCGCTTTCGCCGTTTTGCGCGCCCGGGCTCTTGCGTTTTCGATCCAGGAACTGCCGCTTGCTTCAAGAAGTTGAGTGCCTTCAGGCAGAAGCTGGAGGGATGGGACATAGTTAGATGTGAAGTAGGAAGTGGTAGATGTTGAAAAAGAACATTTTTTGTTGTTGTTATTCTTTTCCGCGGTGAATTAAGCCTTTTGATAATTTTTGAGGTCAGAGTCAAGAACTTGGGATGTGGTGGGACTTCGAAACTCGGCGGTGCAGTCCACATACTGAAAAGTTTGATGTTCTACTGACGTTTTCAAATTTTCATAGGCTTCTGTCCTGACTCGTTCTTTACTTATTTCACATTATGTGTAATGTTTGTTCCCACGTTTTTGCTCCTTCCTGCCTTCCTCCCTCCCTTCCCTCCTCATTCATGCACTCACTCATCCGCTATCATTCCTTTTCCTTCCTGTTTTTTGTTCACTTTGTTATAAACACACAAGCTTACGGTCCTTTAACCTTGACACCTTTAGACTTGTTTTTTGGGCACTCCTCTTTTGCTTTCGTTTCCACAGTAAGTCCATGGTTTTGTGGATATGTTCCTAATGCTCCTCGTCAACACTGTATCAGTATTGACATTATTTATGTGGACAACTCCTTCCCACAGTAAGGAAGGACCGTACAAGGGTTTTTTCCCAACCTTTGAGATACACCAGGATACCCTCCAGCAAGTTAACGATCCAAGTCGACCAATGTGTCTCCCAGTCAGTGACCATTTTTTCATTGCACGCGACGGCTTGAGGGACATGAGAAAACGAGAAAGACTGTGAAATCTCATCGGGCATCGGAGTCACCAGTCGGTCTGGGTTGGGTCGGCCTAGTGTTCGGCGCTCACCGCTCGCCGAAACTCAGGATGTTCCCCAAGTCTTCTTTTTCCAAAACAAAGCACAATCGATTTTCGTTGACCGAGTTTTTGGTAAAACGATTTGTTCTTTGGGGTCCGAGTGGCTCACCGAAGCAACCGAGGTCGAGAAAAATAGTGTTTTCTTGCAAAACATCCAAAGTCAAATCAGGAAACTGCACTTTCTCTCAATTACAGAACTGGCCTGCATTTCCTTCGCAAAAGCTGAAAGCGATGGAAATCCATCATTGATCATGTGATTTCTCTGTACATTGCATACATAGTTTCTGCGCGTTTGCAAATCCATAGTTTCCAGCAAATCATACTTTCACTCCTGACGGAAAGCAACAAACAGTGTCAATCTTTGAGAATTTAGTCTTTCGGCAGCCTTCGGCCTGTTCCGCGTGTAGTGAGGAGGTGAAGTGATGGGAAGTGCTGTGAGTCATGGGGGCAAGGAGGAAAGGAAAGAGGCAAAGGAGAAAGAGAAGGAAAGAGGAACAGGAATGGAAATAAAAAGCGAAGAAAAAGAGATGCGATCAAAGCAAATCAAAGGAGATTATGAAAGTCACATGACGGCCAATACTTGAACCGCCGAAGGATTGTTGGGAGCCCTGCAGGTCGCATCCACAAAACGTGCTGGCTCTTCAACCAGCGGGTTATGGGGCTTGGTCGGTTTGTCGTTGCCCAGTTCCTGCAACTTTGTGTTCAAAGAAAACAAACAAAAATAGACATAAATAAGTAATGCAAAATGGTAGCTTTTTTCAGCTAAGTTTACTCATGTTGATCATTCCTGCCATTGCCAGGGCTTCCAGCTGCTGGTCGGCCAGCAGTGGTCCGCTCACGACCTTGCCAAGGAGAGCGACCAGGGAGCCCTTCGTTTTGAAACACCAAAACACACTAACTCACTCTGAGTCGTGACTGTGGCTTAAACCGGTTTTGACCCAGTGCTTGCACGTTTCAGTCATTTGGATTAGATACTCTCCAGTACTGTAGTGGAAGGGCTGGGAGGGGCGAGACTCGGATTGCAAGTTGGGTGAAAAACAAAACAATATGCTTTTAATGAGTTGCAAATAGCGATGGCCCCCAACCTAATAGCGATGGCCTTCAAAAAAACTTGCTCTTGTTCTCGTTGCTCGAAATGGATATTTTTGCCGCTCTCCTGCTTTTCTAGACAGACCAACCGACCAAGTTGTGGACAAGAACTGTTTGCTAACGGGCGCTGGCTGTACAGGAAGCAAGCCGTGCCCACTGGTGGTGTTGAACCTTGGCAGCAGGTTTTTACACTGAGACTGCCACGGAACGACTCTCTTCATGGAGTTGCGCAAAGTGGGAACCCGATTGTTGGTGTTAGGGCAGAGTCCGGACCCTTTTTGTGGGGCAACACCCAAGTCTCTCCCTGAAAACTTCTACCCTTTGACAAGTCAAGCAGGAACATGCATCGCCAGCTTCTTTGCTGGTAAGTTCATGATGGCTGGTTTGAAAAGGCAGCAGTTTGGCACCTATGTGTTTCTTTTGCAACATCCAATTGGCCACTTGGTATTGTTGGTGAGGGCTTTGGGTTGCAATAGACAGGCCTCAGAAACCTGAAGAGCAATTCCTCTTCCGATCTGACCAAATCTGACCAACCGCAAAACAGATAAAGATGGCACAACACCCAAGAGGTGTTTCCTTCGGCATCCGTCGACCGCAGGTGACAGTGCCAAGCGACAGTGGCGTGCGGGTGAGTTTCTCGTGGATACCAGGTGCGGACTGCTTTTTGGAGCCCCAAGATGTCATTTGTGTGCACTGCTTGAAGGATCGCATGGATCTTGGCGATGCAGGCGAACAAATGCATCCAAATCCATCCAGGTGAAAAATTGCAAGTTGTGTTTTACATGGTGACACGTTGGTATTCGTTATTAGGACCAGGGTTCTCGGGTTTTACTTTTTGGTACAGTGTTTTGTGTGCTTCACGTCTCAGAAATGCGTGTTAATCGTTGCCGGGCCTTCAAAAGTAGTTTCTCCATAGCTCTGCTCTCAGGTGTGACACATGTGCGTTTTAATCTGTGCGACCGCACAAGCAACAAGCAAAGACGTTGCATTGTCATCCAACCACTGACTACCCGTGACTACCCTAAGGGTACTTGGCCGTTTTGTTGAATACAGTACGTTATTTGTTTCGTGGGGCAAAAGGGGATTGTATGGAGAAAGTAGATACATCTTGTTTGTTTCTCCTTTGATATATCAAGGATCAGGATATTTGCCAAGCATGTGACGATGAGAGCAGGCTCATCCCTTTGCGGATTCCATTTTGCGATCAACAGTTTTCAAACTAGCAGCTGCTTGGCAATTGACAAAGTATGGTGAAATGATCCTACCCCGGGTTGCCAAAAATGATCGCACATCCACGGCCTTCTAATTGTTCGGCATAATGACATAACCCACACAGTGCCAATTCTTCATTGCTGCAACTGCAACCCCCAGTTTTCACAACAAACAAACCACGTGAGAACTCCCTCCTGTATTAGCCCAGCGTACCCAGACTCTTTGGGATTGAAAATCTCCCAAGAATAAACCATCTATACAGATCATGTCAAGAGAACAAAGTGCCTTGAGCGCCACAGTGAAGTTCTTTTTGGGGGGCATCGCTCTTAGGTTGGAGGCCATCGCTAGTAGGTTGGAGGCCATCGCTAATAGGTAAAAATGCGTTGTGGTTCTTCAGTGTTCTTCAAACGTGAAGCCAAAAGCTGAGCAGGCGTGGGCTCTGCCAGCAACAGTGGCCTTCCCCCAGAGTCTTGGCAACGCTTTGGGGTCTGGTAAACATAGATTTATCCAATGAGCCAAACAAGGCTTTTTCATGTTCATGTTTCAGGAGGCTCTACTCCGGAAAATATGTTATTACCACGCCAATTCACCAACCAGACAGGTTGCTTTCATATTGTTTTGCCTTATATAATTGAAATACAGAACCTTTCAAAGGTATCAATGTCTTGAAAGGTCTGCTTCATTCAAAGTGAAGTACGATGGTTTTCAGCATGTGAACGGAGGATTGAGAAATGGGTCAGTTCCGGTGGAAAGAAAAGATGTTATATATATATATGTGTGTGTTATTACTCCATAAAAAGTAATCAACTGTCCGCTTAGACCAGGTGACCACGCAGTTGGTGAAGTAATGATTTCGTTTAGAAAAGACGAGGATGCAATATTTGGCAACAAATTTCGATTAAAGGTTGATCACGTTAAGAACAATACTACCATATTTCCGAGCCTCAATGACTCCGTTGCATTTTGAAACAAATATGTTCAATGAGGCACAGTCTTTGCCTGCTATGTCAAAAAGTTTTGTCAACAAATGTTGGTTTCAAAGGCGCTTCGTTGTCTACCACTTAGAAAGTAGTTCCGTAAATCTTGTGGCGGAAGAACTACTTTGCAAATCCTGTTGAACTCTACTATATGGAGTCCCGCCCCCGGGAATAAAGAGTAATCCACCGGTTATATTTGTTCTGTAGTGTTTTGGTTACCTGTTCCATCATGATGTACAGCTGCACCCGGGGGCTTACATACAGTTATTTGAAGAAGAGAGGCCAGAAGATCATAGCGATTCTACTTGTGAGGCTGATTCTATATCGGACTTGAGTTTTCAGTCTGATCAATGGAGCAGCCGATACACCCTGGATGCTGAAGCAGACTATATGTCTGTGGGAACGTCCCTCGAAGATGCAGATGAGTATGTTGATGATGAGGCGCTGAATCTGATGCAGCGACCCATGCAAGAAGGGGCCGACCAGTCTGAAGGACCCTCCACTCTGTCTACAAGGCGGAATGATACAGAAAGTCTTTGTGATGGATATGCGTCTGGAGGACCAGTTGAACTAGCTCCACATTTTGCAAGTCAATACCAGCAGATTGAAGAACTGCGGTTGTGGCTTATCGACCTCCTCTTTGAGAGAGACTCCATCAATCTTTTTGTATTTGAGGGAACTGGGACTGATGTTATCACGCACCAGGTTGCTTTTACCAGAGAGGGACTTCATGCTCGTGAAGGTTTTGTTTTGTGGTTACGCAGGGAGCTACGGGCTCTCTGGCAAGGGCCAGCAAGAATCTTCCCGTTGCAGGCGGCGCCTTTTGTCGACCTCCGGATTGCAGTCCTTCTACCAAGAGCATACGGTAGAGAGCTACCTGTGCTTCTCGAGATCCGCTTCGAGCAAGAAACCTGGAGAGAGATCCATGTGGCCACTCAGGCTATGACGATCAACAGCTTTGTCTGGAGGACCACACTCCCCCGTATTGTCCCGGAAAGCCTTCACTATCATGTGATGTTGTCTGGAGAAGAAGCAGAACCAGGAGACCTGGTACCGTGGGAACCTGGTCAGTGGCTCAGCATTATCGTAGGCACTCTGCTTTCGGAGGAGAAGCGACCACTGATTCAGCAGTTGACCCACAGGTCCCATCCCTCAGCAGTTTCAGCAATAGTCTCAGTACTTCTATCTCCTCCTCCAGAAGACCTGTTGGAGAGTCTGATGGTAGCCGGTCGAGGGACCCGCGACTGATTGAGCCTGCAGAAGATGATGCGAACGTATTCTTTCAAACCACCGTGACCTCACGGTCCCGGGAATGGATTCGCAGACCTGCGGGCTTCTTTGACTGGGCTGAGCCTCTGGACCAAGAGCGGAATCGTTTTTTGGCTTGGAGGCGCAAAGTTGATCAGACAAGACGAACTACACATTTCCACAATTATGATTCCTTTTCTACCGAAACGATTGCCTTCTGGGCGGCTTTGGATCGCTGGCCTGGGTTTGTCCTCTACTCGACTAAGAATGACAAAGTGTCACACTGGGGACTGGCAGTTGACGAGTTCTTTGTTCTAGAACGTCATGATTTTGCTACTATCATTCGAGACTACATCAAGGGTGTGATTCCCTTGTCAGTGCGGGCACAACTTGTTCCGGTGAAACCGCTTCCTGATGTCTATGAACAACAAGGGGAGGACGATCTCTTTCTGCTCATTGATGAAGAACCTGAGGAGGGTGCCATTCCGGTTTTTGTCAGTCTTTGGATACGAGAAGTTGAACGGCCACCGGAACTATATGCACAGCGTCTGCCTTCGACGGTATTGAGCTCGATGTTGCTGCAGACTTACGGTTTGGAAGAGGTATGTTCGCACCATATGTACGACTGTTTTATTACCCATTATGGACAGGAATTGCCCAAGCTGGTGTCATGGCGACCTTTCCCTGGCATGAAGATCGATATCAGGGTGGATATCCTTGGTTCCGAGTCTTGTGAACTTGAAGCTGATTCTCTCCTGCAAACTCAACTCAACGCTACTGATGGTACGATCCTGAAGTTTGGCAGGACTGACTCTATGTCTGCTCACCAAGTAACTGAGGGCGCGGTGACCACGGAATCTCTGGGTGAACTTTCAGCACTGATGCAAACTTCGATAACCAGGGTCCCACGAGCTTCGGATCTGGACCCCATGATTCCACTGAGGTCTGTACATACGTGGCATGGGTCCTTTCTGGTTCCCACAGTTTCCAAAGACCAGGTTAGGATTGGTGTAAGGATGATTATGCCTGGGAGCCTGGAGATGCTTGCTGCTTTTGATTTCCTTTGTTGGGGCATTGTATCTATGGAGACTATAACGAGCCAGAACCGACTGGTCCTGTTGAGAGAGGGCAGATGGGATGAGCAATTTGTCAAGGCGGCGGCTGATGGAGCTCTCTCTGCCGGTGCGACTTGTGCTTGTTGCCTCCCAACCTCCTGGAAGGCTTAAGCATATGCTAGCCATGTCTGATGATCTTTTCCACAGTGGTTTTCGCTTCTTCCTTCTGACGTGGCCGCCTGGAGCTGTGGATTCATATGTAGTGGTGCCATGTCCTGAATCATGTAGCTATGATTTCCTTGAGAGCTTCCTGGGCCTTGCAGAAGACTGTCCGACCAAGATCTGTCTCCTGCGATGTACAGCGCCAAGAGGACCTAGTACCTACGTCAGCGGACAGATGATCACCATGCCAACGGGCACGCCCTGTCAGTTCGAGTTCTTGCTGCCTGATGAGGCTGCCTGTGTCCTTTCGTCGACACAGCTACTCCAACGTAGCGTGATTGCCCAGCGGGTTCGTGTTGTTGATGCGGATTACTGCAGGGGACCGATATGTGGTCTGCAGCCACCAGGAAATCCAAGTCAACATACTGCCCACACAGTTATTTGGCGCAATTTTGACTTTCAGAGAATTGATGATTGGATTGACCTTGAGACTCAACTCCATATATTCGATTTTCCGATTGTCAAAAAGTGGATGAGCTGTACTGACGATACACCTTGCAGAGATCCTTTTTCTGGCTTGCCTCCACCAGGTAATCCTGAACGGACTGAGGAGCTGCGAATCAACTGGATCAGTAATGACTTCCAAAAGTTGGATGATTGGAACATTAACGAAACCGAGATTTGCATCTTTGACTTCCCGGTTGTTTCATTGCGCCTGGCTGACCTTGTCTTGCCTTGTAGCTCATCACAGAAGGACGTGCTGACGCTGGCTGACAAGATCATTGGATGTGATATTCAGATGCCTGACTTTGCACCGCTGCACCAAAGCCTTAGTAGGCCATGGATGAATGCAGACATTCGATGGACTCCGTTTGTGAACCAGCTTTCGACCAATCTACAGGCAGAAGCTGCTGGCCTGCTTTTGGAACCTCCATCATTTGTGGAATCCATTGAGATATTCACTGATGGGTCCTTCTCGACAGGCTATGATGACAAGATGGCTGGGTGGTCCTTGCTAGTCTTGGGATATTGTGCATCTCAGAGGCACATCATGGACTATGACTGGGGATTAGTTCAGACCGATCCCATGGACCCAACGTGGACGGGGGCCGACTTCTCCAATGCCAAATCAGCTGAAGGTGCAGCTCTGATCAGAGCTATCGAATGGCTGTTTGCACACCCACAGAAGTGTAATTGCCGATTGCGCTTTGATTCGCAGCTGGCTGGTTTTTCGGGTAGTGGAAACTACCATATCCACCCGTCTGACCGGCAACTACGGCTTCTCCGGGCACTTGTCCAAGCTTATGAGGAATTTGCGGTAAAGGAGTCGAGTCTTTACTGGGAACATGTTAAAGGGCATGCGGGGTTTCTGGGGAATGAGCTTGCTGACATTTTTGCAAAGCACGCTTTCGACACTCAGCAAGAACTCAGAGAGCAATATAGACCAGATTATGCCCCCTATGTGTTTGGACACCGATTTCCGATTGAGAGTTTCTGGCTGTATTTCCGGCGACTTGAGAATGGGATCAACCTGATCAGGGAGACAAAGCTTTGTCTTCCCGGTGTCCACATTGGAGGAGAGGCTATTGACCGTCTTCCAGAGAGCCTTGTCAAACTACCTGTCCGTGAGAGTTGGTGGAAAAAGCTCAATATCTATGCTGCTACCTATAATGTCATGACATTGGGGCCCAGAGCTGGGAACTTGTTTGCGCAATACTTAAGAGAACAGGCTGTGGCGCACGGCCTGGATATTCTTTTTTTGCAAGAAACAAGGTCCAGACAAGATCAGCTTGTGATCTCAGCCACGCATTACCGGTATGCGGCTGCTGCTCAAGATGGCGTTGGAGGGGTTGAGATCTGGCTGGCTCGAGAAAGGCAGAAGTCAGGTCACATCGCCTTTGACAAGGCTACCACCCAAGTCTTGCATGCCACGCCACAATGTCTGCTTCTGAAGACGACGCTGCAGGGAGCTACCCTTCCCCTGCTCACGTTCCATGCTCCACATAGCGGGCGAGGAAGGTCTGATATTGAAGCTTTTTGGACAGGTTTGACTAATACAGTGATGCCTTTCTTCCGAAAATATCCAAATTTTATTGTTGGAGCTGATGCTAATGCGCACTTCTCAGTCGAGTTAGAGGGCCACATTGGAGAGGCAGGTCTCGAACATGCCACGGATTGCGGGGGTGAATGTTTCCGCCGCTTTCTGGTTGATTTTGACCTCTTCTTGCCCAGCACGTTTGAGCACATCCACAAAGGCCATCATCAGACACGGTGGAGTTTTTCGGCCAATAAAGGTGCTCGATGTGATTATTTTGCTGTACCCAGATCTTGGTGCAAGGCGTATTTTGAAACTGAAGTGCGAACATCGCTAGATGAGGGCAAGGCTGGAATCGACCATATGCCTCTGACGATGTATTGCAAGGTTCTTCTCCTCAGGTCGGGGCGCACTGATAAGAGAAAGAGCTTTGATCGTCGAGCACTTCAGCGAGCCACGACTGAGCAACTCCAGGACGTTCTGAGAGGTGTACAGGTCCCTGACTGGCATGTCGGAATTGATCAGCATGCTATGGGGCTGGTGCGGCAGATAGAGGCTCGACTCTGCCAGTTCTTCCCCCAGCAAAAGGGGCCTCGGAAATCCTATATCTCTGACGACACTTGGCAAATCAGAAGCCTGAGACTCAGGTTACGCCGTGATAGCATCAAGCAGAAGCACATGGTGGATTGCCTCAGTCTGAGGCGGGCCTTTGATTGTTGGAAGGGCAATGAAGTTTACAGCCCACGTGAACTCCTTGTTGAAGGTCTACACCTGTGCAACTCTGCTTGTCATGTTCGACATCAGATAGCGGAGACAACAAAAAAGTTGAAGAAACAGCTCCGTGCAGATCGAACTCACTCGCTGGAACAGCTGGCCAAATCGGAGCCTCAGATGACGCAGCGTGAGTTCGCCCAGGCGCTGCAAGCCTTGGGTGTGAGGAACTCCAAGAAACCCAGTGGTATCCAGCCCCTTCCCTTTATCCAGAATGCTGATGGACAGCCTGTGGATACATATGAAGAATTGTTGACGTGCTGGAGAGAATACTTTGGAGAGCAAGAAGATGGCATCGAAGTGTCGGCAAGCGAGCTCCTGACACAGTCGGACCGCAGATGGAAGCAAGGAGCTGATGTCCCACCCTGGGAGCTTCTGCCAACTCTGTCCCAGATAGAGCATCAGTTCCGCCGTGCCAAACCAGGGAAATCATTTTTCCTTGATGGTATCCCAGGTGAATTGCTCCATAAGGCACCTGCGCCTATGGCCTATGCGTTTTTCACCTTATTCTGTAAGCAGGTTGCTTTTGTCCGCGAGCCGGTGTTGTTTAAGGGAGGTTTTCTTACCCCGGCCTTTAAGAAAGGCAGTCCGAAGCAGATTCAGAATTACCGCTCATTGTTTGTCAGTAGTGTCTTAGGTAAAGCACTCCATTCAATTTACCGGAAAGACTTGGTCCGATTTTTCGAGGGCAAACGCATGCAACTCCAGGTAGGGGGGATTCCTGGTCAAGGAACGACGCAGCCTGCACATGCGCTACGCCTGCATCAGCTGCACGCGATTCGTGAAGGTAGGTCAAGTGCAATCGTTTTTGTCGATATCTCCAATGCATTCTATCGGCTGCTCCGGCAACATATCGTGCAGATCAAAGGTGAGTGCCGATCTGCGCAGCAGCTCTTTGACCGGCTTGGACTTCCACCGGAAAGCTATGGAGAATTCTGTGCACTGCTGGAACGTCCCTCTGCCGTACAAGAGGCAGGTGTCTCGCCCCATCTCCAAGCACTTTTCAGTGAGTTTTTCGAATCAACGTGGTTTAAACTGCGAGATGACGATCAACTTGTACAAACTCGACGAGGCAGTAGGCCGGGAGACTCATTTGCTGATCTTTGCTTCAGCTTTGCTTTGGTAAAGATTGTCGGGCCAGCAATAGAGTCGATCTCTGTCAACTTCCCGGACATCCGCGTTGCCTGGAACGGGGAGGCCTCACCTTTTCCAGAAAGAGAGACTTGCACCTGGCTCGATCCGGTCATGCCGGTTTGGGCCGATGACCTGGCCCTCGCCTTTGATGCAGCGAATGCGACGGACCTTCTTCAGAAGTGTGAGTTGATTATCGCCTGCCTTTTTGGATGCCTGCAGAATGCGGGGCTACGGCCAAACCTCAAGCCAGGAAAGAGCGAAGTCTTGTTGGACTTGCGAGGTAAAGGAGCCCTACAGTGCCGAAGGCAACTGGCATTCCAAGACCACAAAATTGCGATTACCACTGCGGTTGACCCTTTCAGCGTTTCTGTTGTAGGTGCATACCGACATTTGGGAACCTGGATCCAAGTTGGCGGTGGAATTGCAAGAGAACTAAAGGTGAAATTTGCTACTGCCCATGACGCGATGACAAAGTACCGCTCTCAGATTTTTGCCAATCGGGCTATGACATTGAGAAGGAAGAGACAGTTCTTTGACAGCCTTGTCCTTAGCGTCATTACCTATAATGCTGCTGTCTGGGTACCACGGAACAAACGCCAGGAGGGCCAGATCGAGTCCGCCTTCCACAGGTTGTACCAGCGATTTGCGGTTTTGCATTATGGGGCCTCAGCGATGACGTGGAGCCGAAAATGGCTCCTTTACAAGCTGAGTCTGCCTGAAGCGAAGATTATCATGACTGTTGCTCGCCTAAGGTACTTGGGACAGTTGATAGTGGCAGGGCAGCCGATCCTCTGGGCACTCCTACAGAGGGATTGTTCTTGGCTCCTACAATTGACGCACGATCTGAGCTGCCTAGAACTATATTGCCCAGAAGTTGGGAGCTTTGAGCCTATCCGGCAGAACTGGTCGTCCTTGACTGATTTTGTGACCCATAGTCCGATGAGGTGGAAGAGAACCATGCGGAAGCTTCAGGCCCGTGCCATTGCTGTCCAACAACTTGATGCTGAGTGGTTTGCGTGGCACCAGGATATTCGGGACAAGCTGATTGAATACCAGGTGGTCCCGCCTGAAACCAAGGTGCAGTACACCTCGGCCTTTTGCTGTCTCTGCTGTCAAAAGACCTTCACGAAGAAGGCCAACATGGCGGTACATGCCTTTAAAAAGCATGGACGGGTGAACAGGGCCAGGGCATACGTGACCGGACAACAATGTGAGCACTGCTTGAAGCACTATGAGCTCCATTCTGATCTGATTAATCATGTGAAACGGGGTGGTCCTTGTTTTGATTTCTATCAGAGACGAGGGTTGACTGTTTGCCCTGAGCCTGCAGTCAACAGCAGAGCTGAGGTGCGACGCAAGTCGCTCCTTCGACAACCCCACATGCAGGCTGAAGGACCTCGCTGCAGAGACAATATGCAAGCTGTCCACGGCCCAGGCACTGAGGTCCTTCGACTCCAAGAAAAATGGAGCGCAGTCTTGCGAGAAGATGATGCAGTCACGCCCCTTCTAGAGCGACTTCGACTTGCCACCTTGACCACGTTTCTATATCTGGACGAGATCCATGATGCCTTTGATGCATGGGTTGTGCAGCAAGGGGAAGATCTTACTCTGACCATGCTTGCTGTATGCGGCCAGTTCCGCCAGATGGCTGAAGCTGCCTGGTTGATGTCCGGGGTTGATACTGCTGTGGTTGCGAATGAATCGACGATGGAATTCTTCCAACGAGAAGCTGAGCTGATGCATGAGCTCCGTGTTCCTGTTCCGAGTGAAGTTAGGTATTCCCCTAAGGTTTTTGCCCATCTTTTCTCGGGAGCTCGCCGAAAAGGCGATTTTCAGCAACATGTGGAAGCCCTGCAAGCTATGGCTATCTCAGTTGATATTATATTTGATGTGACTTGGGGGAACCTCCTTCAGCCTGCCACTTTTGATCTTTTTGCTAGGGCTATGCGTGAACGTGTACTCACTGGCTTTCTTTCAGGCCCCCCTTGTGAGACTTGGTCCCGTGCAAGGGCAGCAAATGCTGAGGGCCCCCGAGTGCTGCGCAGCCGGAGCAGGCTACAGGGATGCACCTTTCTGACTCGTCGAGAAACTGAGCAGGTGTCGATTGGGAACCAGTTACTGGGGGTGACGCTCAGACTGTTCTTGCCTGCTCTGCTCACCGGTGCCTTGGCGATCCTGGAGCACCCGGCTTGTCCGGATGACGATCTGACGCTGCCGGCTATTTGGCATTTGGAAGTCATCCAATGCTTCCTGAGATTTCCTGGATGCGTTAAGCTACGGATTTTTCAAGGTCTTTATGGTGGTTTGTCCCCCAAAGCTACCGATTTGCTTTTGGCCAATTGTGGAACCTTTGAAGATGTCCAACGCCACTTTTGTTCTACGCGAACCACTGCGATGCCGGCTGGAGGCCGCATCGGCCGGGGAGTGGATGGAAAGTGGCGTACAGCTGCTCTGAAAGAGTACCCTGATGGCCTCTGTAAGGCATTCGCTACGCTCTTCATTTCTCGCAGCGAAGAGTCTACCCCTTTACAGGAGTTGCCTCTTTGGTTTTTGACGGCTGTACAGAACCTTAAAGCCGACTTTAACGAAGAAGCGACGATGGGGCCAGACTGCTGTAGAGCTGCGAGGTTGGACCCTGCTTTGAATTCGTAATTAATTTGAACGGTCACAGGCAATCGCCCTCGGCTGAAAAAAAAATGTAGTGTTTTGGCTTCAAGTGGGAGTTAATGGCCCCGTGTTGGGGTTGCAACTCTCGACTAAAGTTGCCGACGGGTGCATCGGGGTCTGCGATCCCTGCTACATCACCGTGCGCATAGAGAAATTTGTGTTCACGAGGTGCCCGCCCCACTCTGCAAGCCAGCTCTTCCACTACCTTCGCAAGGTCAGTGACACCATCGAGGGGGCCTGTGAGAAATACGAGTCGGACCGTACTGCAGGCTTCGTTGACGAGGACGGTGCACCAGTCACTGGGAAGGTGAAAGGGAAATCCACCAGTGAATCGGGGCCAGATCCCTTTGTACAAGGCGAGCATCAGGGACTTCGAGACCCAGGAGCTGGATCTGCAAAGGTGGAGGTAAAGAAGGAGTCGGAGGCAGACAAAGAAAAGGAGCCGGTGGCTGACGCCAAATAAGGTGTGAAGTCAGAGAGAGCCCGTTCCAGACGCAGGAGAAGAAGGTCCAAGAGCCGCTCACGGACAAGGAGGTCACAATCAAGGAGGCGAAGTTCGAAAGAGGAAAAGGACAAGTCTCGGGGAAAGCATAGCCCTGTGAAAAAAGGTGAGCTGCTTGAGGTCCTTCGGAACAAGGTCGAAGTTTCAAAAACAAATTGAGAACGGCAGTAATAGCTCTTGGCCTTACCAAAGCCGGGAAACGTGCAGGGGTTCAAGAAAGTGTGTCAGTGGGACACGACACCGCCTTCCGTTATGTACAGCAGTGGGTAGCCTTGGCTTCACCTCAGCAGCGACTTTGCCCCTCGCCGGGGCGCTGGCGTAAATTGTTTAAAGCTTGCATAGAAAGCTTGAAGCTGGAACCCCTGGAACTTAGACCCTACTCACTGAGGCGCGGCGGGGCCACATGGTGGTTCTGCCAGCATGGTAGTTTAGACCGAGTGATGACTTTGGGGCGTTGGCAAGCCCAAAATATACCTCAACGAGTCCCGCGCCATTTTGGCGGAAATGAAGCTAGGACCAATGGAGCATCATTTGACACCCTTTCGAGTCTTTTTTCAGAATTCCGACCCCAGACAGTTTGAAACACTTGAGCCGTTGCAAAGCAACAGGCCGACCTCGAAGAAACGAGGTCTGGGGGGACGTGGAAAGAGAGACGCTTCCACAAGAAAACCAGCAAAGAGAGGAAAATAAGCTGGTGTCGCTCGGGGCCTGGCCAGGGTTTGGGGAGTGGCCCACCTGGTCAGGGGGGACGATTAACCGGAAACGCCCCCTTCCTCGTGTTGTGGACCGGGAAGGGGGGGGGTGTTAATCAACTCGTTTTGGATGGAGAGTACTTTTTTTCCCAAGTTTTGGTTATTTGCGACAATCTAGCTGCAGAGCGAACAGAAAACAGGCGCGTATGACTCTTTATATCTATATACAGCAGTTTGACTTGTAGATGCAACATCTGCCAAAGAAGGAATTGAAAGCAACATGGAGAACGAAAAGAAAGTCCATTTGAGGGACGAACGAGGACAGCCCTTTCTATTTAAGGAAGGCAGGCAAACAAACAAACAAACAAACAAACAAATGAAGCAACACCACACGCGGTGCCGTTCTTGTTGGAATAACTAAAGATTCTTCAGGTACAAAAACCAGAGCTTTCAACCGAACTTCAACTTGTTCCTCTTTGGAGCAATCCTCAATTCCAGGGGCCCAGGGCAGTCCAGGGGTCCCACAACTGGTTTGGCAAAGGTCAACATGTTTGCGCGTGAGATCCAGACAAGTGTGAACTAGCTACAAACCCTCAGTGATGGCCGTCCCCACAAACCCGCTCTTGTCTGCCTTGAATTCGCAGTGTCGCCAAGGATTGTAATTCTCAGAACTTCCAGTTGGAGATCAAAGCGCAAAGTGAGAGTGATGCCTGTCATATCGGGGCCAGATGCCGGCATCAGGCAACAGCAGTCCCCATGACTAGGGAGACGGGCCCTAATTCCAAGGGTTGAACCGGGAGAGACACCCACAAAGCATTGTTGCATGAATCGGGTTTGGCAGAAGTTGCAGTACATCATTCATCCAGCGCCTTGACCTAGTCACCAGTCGGCACTGCGATTGTTTATATACTGCGCTTCCGAGATCATGAAAAACGTCCAGGCTTGCAATGGCGATGTCACTCAAAGCTGTGTTCTAAGAGGGTTTCAGTGTATTTTGTCCAAAGAGGAAAGCCAATTGCAAGTTTCCAAACCGAAACTGACCGACCCAGTGGCGGATCTACCCCGTTTCCCCACATAACTGTCGTTGTTCAAATCGTTTTTTTTGTCATAGTTGGTGGCATTTTGTGTTTCATCTTCATTTACAGGCTGCTTTGCCCAAGTTTGTTTATGCCGTTATGCCAATGTGGACGTTTGATTCTAGAGTCTTATTCCACTAGATCTGTTGGTAGAGGAAGGAACCTTTTGCACAACTGGCTACCAGACAAATTCTTGGACATCCCACCAGATTTTCACCAGGAAGACAGAACCAGTTTGGTCCATCCTGCCCCATGCCCGAGGACTGGGGAAGCCCGGAAGGTTGCCAAGACTTAGCTTCCGACCGGTCATGTACAGTCGCTCGGTGTCAGAAGATCGGGATAGGAGGGTGGAGGCATGCCTGGCATGCAGGCACTCCCGAATCGGCTTACCGCCGTAGTCGCACAGCTCTTTTTGGTGGGGCATGCTGGATGTTTGTCGGACCGAATGTAGATCAGGAATGTCCCTCTGCTTATGGAGAATCCAATGTGTGGTTGTGAGCTGTGTCCTTAAATTGTCTAGAGTCTAGGGATCACTATCTATTCAATACACCATCGAACCCGTTTAGGCTGTCGGATCGGAGGGCACGAATTCCTCGTCTCGAGGCCTTGAACCTGCAATGCGACACGCTCTACGACGCCCGGATCCGTGCGGCATGCGTGCCTGCCGCCGCCAGCAGTGACTGGATGGCATTCCCATCCTTCCGCACGGCCTATGCAGGTAGGGCGGGAGGGTGAGCTGGGCATGGTTAGGCTCAAAGAGGCCTTACTTTTGACAGCTCAAGAGGCTGCTAAATCAATTTAGCTTCAACGGCCTCCCAGCATTTTTCCACTAGGTGTGAAGAAGAGCACCAAAAAATTGAGACGATGGATCGCGGCAAAACCCGGAGTGGCTTTCTTTTTTCGATTCCAGTGAGATCGTGTTTCAGCACAGCGAAGCTGCATGACCCTTTCGGGTGAGGGGTGAGGGTCGACTCAGTCCGTCCATTCACAAAGATTGTTCAACTGTGTTGAAGATGTGGGATTGGTCAATTCTTGATTTCAGTGACCGGTCTTTGCCATATATTGGAGAGTCAGTGTCCAAAGTACACTCGCTTTACTTGAGGTTTTGTAAGGAAGGGAAGGAGAAAAGATAAATCAAAGACCTAATGGTCTACAAAAACAATAAGTTAGAGGAAAAAACGTTTTCAATACAAAGTAACTCTCCAGCCAGCAGAGCCAGTGGGCGGAAGTTTCGATACATACAAACAGAGTTGCAATGTGATTGATGAGAATTGTTGTGTGATGGAAGGTCACGCGATGATGTGTGACGTGAGGGCTCCTGATGAGTGTGTTGCAGCTGTTTGTTGATTAGATTAACGTCAATATAGTGAGTGAATGAGTGACCGGAAAAGTGAGGTGGACCGAGGGAGTACGTGACTTCCTTGCATAGCCTGACAGTGAGTGGAGGATTCTCCAATTCCCTCTTACTGTCAGGGCCATAACAATCCTATTGGAATGCATGCTAACTGCACCTTTTCGCAGCGTGGAAGATTCTCTTCGAGCTCGATTTGATAAACAACATGACAACATGAGGTTCCCATGTGTTTGCTTTGGCGGATCGGCTTCATAGCAACCGACCCTGGGAATGACCACCCAGTTGAACCATGCCCCAGGGCTTCAATGATCATGATCGGTCAATTGAAGTGTTTGCTTTTGACATGTTTTTTTCTCAACCCCACCTTGATCATTCGCACCGAAAGTCATTTGATGTGAAACAATCCTTAAACGAATAAATATTGTTCTCGTTCAGAACATCGAAACACTGTGGGTCACCGGTCCAGTCGGGTCGCACCAGGCATTTGCCTTCGCCCAGCATCACCTCCGCAGCTGCTGCGCGCGACCCAAACCTCCACCGTGTCGTTGGAGGTGTCCTTTTCCGCTGGGTCAGGGACCTCAGAGGCCGTCGTGAGGTGCCACGATATGGCACAGCAATTTGATCTTGATAAAGGAATCGAAAGATTTGCAGCAAACTGATGTTGAATTAGTCAGGACAAGGGTGATGATGCATTCAACATGTTTTGAACACACCCAAGCCAACCCTAGGCAGAAATGGCATTCGGAGGACCGTTGACCAACCGGGGATGAGAATGGAATTGGTAGATGTTGGAATCATGCATGATGGATTTGATGTTGAGATTCTCACGTTGGTTACCGCTTGGTTGTCAAGAGGTGAAGAGCCCTGAACGACCATTATGATGTTTATAGGTTAGTACATAGGGGGTTCTTAAACGTGTTCACTCCCAGAGCAGTTCCATGAGTATAGCAACCTCACCAAGTCCGCGCTACCGTGAAAATATGCGATCTTGTTTCAGAGTACTTCATCATGATCACTTGATGAACAATGCCTCCCAAAGGTTGCAGAGGCGTAGGCATGTCACCAAGAAGATACACAGTGAATAGAACTTAGAACCATATAGAACCACTTGCTATGGAGTGTTAGCACCAAGAACCTTTTGTTTGTGTTCGATATTAGTCCCTAAATCACTCCACCCCTCTTGCACCAATGCGTCTCGCATCCATCCCAAGTGCCGAGGTCAGCTGGGGACTGCGTATTCCAAGGCTTTGAGCTCCAGATGCGCCAAGAGTCAGTGGAGACATGGACCGCTTTGCAGCTTGGAGGGTGAACCGGTGAGAGGCAAGTGGAGCCTGAGCGTTTTGAAACGGTGAGAAGCGCGTTCGACGCACCAGAGTTTGTGAAGAGTTTCACTGCACTGCACTGGGTGAACTCTTGTGAATTGGGGTTGAACGAGCATCCAACGCAAAAACTCATATGTCACAGGTGAAATGCTCTGAAAACCTCAAAGTGCCCCGTGTTTGATGCCGACCGCTGTTTCTTGAGGCCTTTGACCTCCGGCTCACTGCAGGTGCGTAGCGGACCGAGTTGTTTGGTCCAAGAACTCTCGGAGGCACGAACAGAGATCGAGGGATGGCCAACGGCTGGGTGGGATGAGACATGTGTTACTTCTAACTACTATAGTAGCGATGCACTTGTTACTGTAGATGGGTTTGATGTTTCATGGTGTTTCATGTGCAACGACACCCGAGAATCCAAATTTCAGAGCGGCCTGATGTATATTTGGGGACGCTTGAGGGGGATTCAATGGGATTCATGTAGAGCCCGGTTGCAGCATCAAAGATTCATGACGGTTCCACCGATTCGTAGGTCGACCCGAAGCAATCGGGTCAAAGACTTGGGCAGATGGACGCGGGTTGAGGTTTGGTGGGTGGGCAGCTTCTGGGATTTCGGAAGTGATCAAGACACCACAGGAGGACAGCCTCTACTAGACGGAGACGGAGACGTACAGAATGCGGCCTGGGGGGGTCAAGCGCTTGACCCGAAAAATCACAGCCGTCCAGAACACAGGGATTCCAGCAAATCTGTGTAGCAGACCCACATAACGGAAACAAGAGAACCTGTATATTGCCTACATTGTTGTTTGTGTTCTGTTCTTGCGATTTGTTTCTTTCCTCCGACAGCTTCACTGCAGACGCTCCGCAGGGCACCGGCTACTACTTCCGCGCCAGAGAACTGTGCAGCAACGGTGCCCCCTTGGCGTCCGGCTGGGGCAACACCGAGGCGGCTGGCCGGGTGGCCGGACTGTCCAGACTGATTTCTGCGTTTGGTCCTGAGAATGAAAAAGACTCGTCTAACGAAAAGAGGGAAGTGTTTTCATGTGTGTGTTGTTTTCCAAATCCTGGGATACCTCCGTCCTGCCACTGCCCCCGCAGGAAGCCCTCCGCACCACCTCTGTGCCAGTGGTGAGGGGCCCAGAACCGTGGGTAGTTTGCCAACGGGTCGAATGGGCAGTGGATTTATCAAAATCTTTCATAATTTTCATATGGTAAGGCCAGAATCCTTGATTTAAAAAAAGTCGAAAAACAGTCGAACATCAAAAACAAGTCAAAATTACAAAACAACTCGAAAAAGTCAAAAAAAATAGTCAAATATAAGTCAAAAATGTCAAAGTCACGAACAAGTCAAAAAAGTCACAAAAAAATAAGAATAACCGTCAAAAAAGTCGGCAAAATGTAAAAAACAAGTCAACAAAGAAGTCAAACAAAAGTAAAGAAAAAGTAGGATCTGTGCAAATTGATATTTGTTACTGAAACTTTCTGATTTGACTTTTTGACTTTGACTTTTGGGACTGACTTTTTTCCCGAATGCGTAGCGAAGGGTTCTCGTTTAACTCTGGGGGTCTGGGGGTAGGGTAGAGCCTTGTTCGCGACCCGTTGTTTCTACGTTCGCAACCGTCCGCAACCGTTCGCAAGTGTTCGCAGTAGAGCGCTAAGGCGCTGCCATTGGGGGAAGCTTTTGGAGAGGGTTTCGGATGGAAAAGTGACGTGTCAGATTCGTGTGAAATAGCGAGGAAGCGTGTGGAAATGTAAGATGTTGAAGTGTGGAGGATGATTTCACTGCGCAGGTGCAGCGTTTTGTGAGATCCGCAGTTTGCTGCGCAGTTCCATTGGGATTAGCGTTTGGAGAGTCATATTTTGGGGGTGTTGGATGTGGCCGTGCCATTGGGATTTGCGTTTCAGGGTGTGGCATCGAAGCTCTGTTTTCGTGACAAGTCTCAGCTGAAATGGCGATTTTGGTGGATGGGAGTGTGCTCAGAACGGGTCGAAATCATTCCAAACGTGTGGTGTGGTGCAAATTTTGGTGAAGCTCACATGCGACGATATTGTCACTTTTCGTGGCAGGCGCAGTACTTTGTGCGGGCCTTGAGGTGTGGAAGCGCGATTTTCGTGGCAGGCGCAGGGAATCGTGAGGTTGCGAGGTGTGACGGAGGTGACATTTCGTGGCAGGCGAAGTACTTTGTGCACATTAAATGTGTGGACGCGGAAAGATTCGTGGCAGGCGCAGGGAATCGTGAGGTTGTGAGTTGTGGTAGAGGTGAATGTCGCTGTCACATTGGGATTGGCGTGTGAGCGGGTGTTGTTTGGAGGGGCTGGAATCGCGAAACTGCTTGGCAGGGCTGCGTGATGTGTGTGCTCCGATGGGTGTTTCCGCTTGACTTTTGGAGGAAGTCTCGTACGAAACGCTGACATGTGAGTTTTTGATGAAGTCGCGTACGAAACGCGCGTTCTGGAGACTTGACGTGTGACTTTTTGAGGAAGTCTCGTACGAAACGCTCGTTTTGGAGACTTGCAGGTGACTTTTGGAGGAGGTCTCGCGCGAAACGCTCGTTTTGGAGACTTGACGCGTGACTGCTCCCATGACTGCTTCTGTAGTGTGTGGGCAGACCGTGTGGCGACACGACATTCGTGATTACGCAGTGCCATTGGGATTTGCGCAGCCTTGGTGGAAAGTGCGTTTGCGTGGCGCCGTGCCGCTGGGGAGAGCGAAACAGGCTGGCGTAAGCGCGGTGTGTCCCTGGAGAGCGGGATGATTTGCGGTATCATGTGACATGTTTGCTTCTAGTGTCTGGGCAGACCGTGTGGCGACGCGACGTTCGTGATGTCGCAGTGCCTTTGGGATTTGCGCGGCCTTGGTGGAAAGTCATTGCGTGGCGCGGTGCCACAGGGGAGCGCGAAACATGCTGGCGTAAACGTGGCGTGTCGCTGCAGAGCTTCCTATACAAGAGTGTCCCACAAGAGTGTCCTACAAGAGTGTGTCACAAGAGCGTCCCACAAGAGTGTCGACAAGAGTGTCCCATAACAGTGACCCACAAGAGTGTCCTATAAGAGTGTCCCACCAGAGTGCCCTACAAGAGTGTCCCACAAAAGTGTCGACGAGAGTGTCCCATAACAGTGACCCACAAGAGTGTCCTATAAGAGTGTCCCACAAGAGTGTCCCACAAGAGTGTCATTTGGACATATGTAGTTTTTCGATCGTGTTTGCATTCGGGTTCGTGGGCTCCATCTTGTTTTTGACTGTTTCTATTTTTGATTTGAAAACAGGCTCACTCCAATGAAAGATCTGTATAACAGATTTTATTTTTTGGACCAGGCCAAGGGGCGGTCAACGGGCGGCCATTTGCCATGAAGTGCAGCTTTGCCGAGCCGTGCAGAACGTCGTTCCGAGGTGCAGCAGCCTAGCTTCATTGACCCCCAGGGTTTCCTGGTTGGGCAATATGCACCACAGAGGTGGGTGGCTTGGGATGTGGGAACGGATGGGAATAACCACAAAACCTAAAACACGTAGCTTGGGGGAAGTAGAGAGGAAGGAAGGAAGAAAAAAGACAGGTCATGCACTTTTTGTATGGATGTTTGTCGGAATCGGTCCAAAACAGGCCACATCGTGTTGTTTCAACGGCTGCACAGGTTGATGCTTTTCTTCGACACCGACTTGGCCCTGGGCGACAGCTCTGTGGCGTTTCGCGGTGCAGGTTTAACATTGAAATCATTTGGAAGGAATTTGAAAAAATGTCTTCGGCGGAAGTCTTTGGGTTTTTTCAGTTGTTGGAGAGGAAACAGCAACAGTATCGAGGTGAGAGACCACTGCCCTGGCCTCTGGTTCTGTTTTTTCCTGGTGTTCTCAAGCCTCCGCTGTCCCAAACGATGTGTTTAGCACAACAGCACACGAAAGCAGGTGCGAAGCTCAAACACACAAAACATGAGCAAAAGGTAGCGCAGCCATAGAAGTGCATACTATCCAGCGAAGAAATGTGCAGAAGTGACTGGGGAGTCCCCATATCATGGGCATTTGGGCAGTCGGACAGATTCATCTCCGGACGCCGGGCAAAGGAGTTAGGTCTGTCAGAAGGAATCTGCGGTTGGATGCTTGTCTTTGTCTGTGCGTTGTCCAAATTCTGGATGAAGAAACTGGACCAAAGAGGCATTCCTTTTGATCCCAGTTGCCGGTCGGTGAACCCACCTCCTACCGATGTTTGGGGGGACTGGAACCAGTTTTTGGAGTCAGTGGACCCAAAGGTAGGGTTCTGTCTCGCACTCAAATCGGTACCCTCTTTGACAAAGGAGCATGTTTCCACAAGAGAAACGGTTTCCACTTTTGAACAAAACGATTGTTTAACCGAAGCATCTACAGTGCTCGTTTCTACTCGCTTCTACTCCCCCCAAGAGGAGGAAACAAAGCTCTTCAGCTCCGGGTGGAAGACAACCCTGGCTATTCGTGTCCAGGCTAAGCATTTGCCCCTCTTTGCCGGGCACAGTGGCGGATCCCGGTGCTTGCAACTGCGCCCCTTTGGCTAAACCGTCGAGGACTCGTCGAGGACTTGGACACACACACTTCGTTCATCTCCACTCTTTTCTGACTGAATTTTTGTGTATTTTAATTTGATTCTAATTACACTTAATTCTAATGGCTTCTTGTTACTACTAGTAAGGCACTTGTTACTAGTAGCGATGCACTTGTTCGTCCCGAACCTTGTTTGTGTCCAATCAGGTGAGTGTGGCTGATTGTGCCTCCAAATGCGTGACCCGTGATGTGGTGCAGGCGAAAGGGGAGCTGGGGCACTGAGGCGGCTTGGTGTGAGAGGTACGATGCCAGACAGTTCACAAAGAGGACAAGTTGTGAAGGTGAGATTTGGGATTTGCTAAGTTCCACGTTTGCAGCGTGGCAGGTCCTTTTGCAGAGCTCTCGCGTGGCCCTGGTGGACTTCGCCGAGGCCTTGCCTCGCCCGCTCACCTCCTGTCCTTATGATGTCATCGTGGAGGCGCGCGGGAGGATATCATGATCCACGTTTGATATCGTTTAATCCTGAAATCAGGATCTCAAAGACGCTGTAGACATTTGTAGACGGAGTGAAACATGAACCCACAAATTGCCCGATGGACCGCGATGTCCTTCGGTCCTGCCGTTTCGGTCTCGGTTCCATCTCAGAGCTCTCGGGTCTTTCAGACGGTCAGTGCCGGACCGTCCCCGCCGTGACTTGTCAGGAAGGCCTCCTGAAGACGCAGCTCACACCTGCCAAGCTCTCACCGAGGTGTCAAGAGGGAGAAAGGTGAAGATGGGGGATAAAAGAATTTCATGGCACACAGTGCTGCGGTCATTCTGGAGAGGCACCCGTTTAGAGGTGTTTCGCATTGTTTAGCCTTAAAATGGGCCCATGCCCTGAGTCCAAGTTCAAATTCTAGATGGTTCAAGGATAGATCAGGAAAGGACAATGCTGTTAATGCGGAATCTCTATTTCATTCCAGGATTCTCGAAGAGCGAGTCATGGGTAGGATTAAAATGTTTGATCCCGAAAAGGTGAAGCGCACAAACCTGTCCGGAGCTGCCAAGCCCCGAGTGCCGAGCTCCACAGGATCACCTGGAGCTTCACCTACTCACCACCGCCGCCCATCGGCATGGTCACGCTCCACTCCAGTACGACCACTTCGATGACGGTGGACCGTTGGGGGGAAGATTTCGAGCGGTCGGCTATGTGCGACAGGGAAAACAGGATTGCCTCAGCAGGTGTTTTCTTCTGGTTCTGGTGAAGTGTGACATAGTTTCACAATGTTTCACATGCCACGGGTTTGAATAATCACTGTATGTGCGTGATTTCCCCCATCCAAAACTGGGATGGCCTTTCATGCAGAAGAAGGTTGTTTCGTCCTGTTTTGGCAAAATAGCTTGTGACACAAAGCCCCTCCAGTGACGAATGTAAGTGGTGTGCCCCTACCACAGCACTCTACATATGATGCAGAGCCGCCAAGCTGCTAATTGAGAGTCAAACCTCTTGAATGAGAGGAAAAGGGAAAGGAAGAAAGGACTCCATAAGAAACGCTTCCTTTGTTCTTTGCTCTGTGATTTTCCTGCGGTTGAGGCCTTTCATGTGTCCGTGTCCTTGTCCTCCTTACTTCTGGCATCCTTTTTGCTTTTTTGCTGAAAACACAGAGTTAGGGATGGGAGACGAAATCGGACGCCGTCACCAGGTGCGCGTGACCTGGGACCGGCCCATGACCGTCCGCTGCGGGGTGGCCTCGGAGGCAGCACCTGGAGGTGGGCGAGGGACGGATGGAGACGAATTACGTGTGGTTTCGGATTCCGAAAGAGAAAACTCTAAAAGTGGGGAATGATTGGGGAAAGATTTCGAAAAGCCAAACAGGTCTTGGCCCTTTCAGGCATCGCTCAACTGTCGGAGCCGGAGGACTTCACCGGAGCGCGGGACTTCGTGGAGGTGCGATTCACGCGGTGAAAGCGGGGGCTCAACGGGGGTGCACAATGCTAACGTTGGCACGTTATGTGTTTTGAAGCAAATTGAAAAAAGAGATTGGCGAGTTCCAACTCCAAGATTTGCAAACTCTGCGGGCAGACGATGGGGGACAAGGACGAGTTCTCAGTCATGAAGTTAGCATTCATCACCGTCACATTGGGGATGGAAATTTTCTTCCCAGGCCCCTTTGAACCAACTAGTGGGACGACACTAGTTATACCGTATGACCGTATGGTCGTTGTTTAATCCTTGTGTGAATCCTGCAGGGATAGAAACCACCCATGGTTAACAAAAAAGGTGCGGCGACATACTGTATCCCTGTCCAAGACTGCTTGATGCTTTCCAGGATTTGTTCGTTCACGAAGGTGTCAGCCTCCGAGAAGGGGCAAGCGCTCGTGGCAGAGCCAAGCATGCTGGAGTTATCTATTGAACCCCAGTGATTTTTTGGAGAGGGTTGGTTGACACGGCCAGCAAAAGGTAAGAGGCAAGAGTGTGGCCTGTACCCCCGAACATGTTGCACTTCTGCTCAAAGTCCGTCCAAGAAGAAGAAGAGAGCGGACTTCTTACCTTTCTATCCCTGTCGGAGAACGAGTTTCTTGGGCACAACGGGGCCGAAGCAAGGAGCTGTCACAATCGCCGCGTTGCACAGAGTCCAGGTGCCAATCACCGGCTTGCTGCCATTCACGCAGTACTCGGTGGTTTGCACAGGCAAAGACGGCACGGATGTTCGAATGCGATATGATGCGGCTGATTCGCTCTTTCAAACTGAGCACGCGCTTGAGCTCTCAGGTCACCCACTGGTCACCCAAAGAGCTCGTTGTTAAGTGTGATCATGACTTAGTGGCTCAAAAAGCTGTTGGTGGCTAAGCCAAAGAGCTGCTGGAGTCCACGACATATATCCATTTCCAAGGTAAGTGAGACCAGAATTGATGATGCTCCCATCCATTTACTATATAGTTGGAATCTCTACTATGCTGAAACAAAAGGTAGCATCGCTCATTTGGAGGCACCGATCTTTGCCAGGCGCAGCTATTGGCGATCCCATCCTCACCTCAACAGCTGCAGGGATCGCACCGAGTGTCGATCCAGACAACACTGATCCCATCTGATCCCATCTGATCCCATCTGCCGAGAGACAACGGTGTTTGTAGACTTTCATTGGCATGTCTACCCCCTAATTGTCCCCTCCAGACGATTCGGGACGAAGTGCTTTGGGACTTCGGGTCGTCGTGTTGCCTTTCACTTTCCAATGTGTATATAATCATATAGGTGAAAGCTAGACTGTTAGCACTTCAATCTTGAATTCGCAAGCTGGTTCGAGCATGTTCGAGCTATTGTTCCATGAACTGTCCCTCTGAGGTTTCCACCAATGGTGTCTCCACCAAGAAGGACACGGATGATACGTTGTCCGACGTCACATTGAACATCAAGGAGAACTGCCGGACATCGTAGAGCTGGTTTGCCATAGCTACACCTTTTGCTACTCTCACTGATCAAACTATCCTCAGCCTGTGGAAAAGGCTATGGAAAATGTAGACGCCCGATCATACGAAGAGAGATAGCAACGATGTCCAATCACCCCAATCTTCCGGTGTTCGAGAAGGGCGATGTAGGCACACCGGGCAGCACGGTGGTCCGACCACCGGGCAACGATTCTCGCAAGGCAGTCTGCAACGATGAGTCAGAGACAGAGGTGTTCACGGCGCTCTATCCGCCGTGCCATGGCAGAACGAGAATCTGACTCCACACGGCTAGCAGTGCTGGCTTGGACTATAGGATCTGGCTAGGAGTTGGCCCATGGCCCACATATGCCAATGTTGGTTTTTCTTGCACTTTATGTGTTTAACACAGTTCCACGGTGAGAAAATAACTTTATCCATCTCACAGCATGTTTATCAATTGCACCCGAGCAAGTCGTTTTTTTTCTGAAAAGCAAAGGGGTTAGTTGAGAAGGACGATAGTTGCCTGCTGTGCGAAACTGGCTTGTGGAACAGACTTCTACGTGAAAGAATTGCGTGTTCGCCCCTTAGAACAATCCACCTCCTCACGCATGAATGAGCCGTTGACCTAGTTTATAGTTGCTATGTGGAGGTTGGTGCTAATTACTCCTCAAAATCCTCAAAGCAAGGCGGTTTATGCTAAAATGCCAAGCGCTTCTTGTGGTGGGGTCAACATGTTGGGGTCGTAGTTTTAAGTTTGTGTTTTTGGAGTGACCCCAAAAGTCGTCTGCCCACGACCGAGGTTTGACCCTACCAGTCGCAACTACCAGGTGACTCTCAATGCTGAAGCTTGGCTAAGAGACACTAAGCTCTTGAGCGTATGGAGTTTGCTCGCTCAGAAAGGCTGCAGTGCTGGCTGCGTGTGATGAAAATTCGAACTCTGCACCTTCATATGAAATCTTTATGCCTGAAATGATTTAACTCAAAGTCTCACATCTCAGAGCCGATTGGCAATCATTGTACAACTTGAAGTCCAGTGTACATAAGGATGAGGTGCGTACCTGGTGCAGCCCAGATGAGACCGAAGCAGTTTTGAGGCCTTGAAGCTCTATAACAAGCGCCGCAGGTGTGTGGCACATAAGGCTTCTTATCTATTTTGGCAATACATGTTCATGGAAAGATTGTGATCGTTCAGCTTGCTAGTGGGTGAGTGAGATATCCTATGGAGGATGGATATGAAATGATATGAATAGATATGACATGGACAACAACTGAAGCAGTCACAATTACATGATGAACCATCATGATATGATGGAATCATGAGGAATCCCAATTGCCACTCCGTCCACTGTCGCAGGGTCGAGGTGTTGGGCCAAGCTTCCAGTGCTTTTGCGTTGGTGCAACAGCCGGAGGCAACGTCGGGTGATTCGCACGAGATAGCCTGGTTGCTAGAGGGTACCGCAGGGTACCGTGGGACGGTTCTGCACGAACTGGCCCACTGAGGGTTGGGTGGCTGGTGTCAAAGTTCCAGGATCGTTGGCAGTTTGGGGAACCTTGAAGCTGAGCAATCTGCACCGAACCAGACGGCAAGACACTGAAGTAGTGAGGATTGCTGACGTTTGTCTTGTGCTAGACCCACTATCGAGACTCTAAGTTTAAGCACTCATGTGTTTGATGTGTTCGTTGTAGTAATCCGTAGCTATCCCTTCTTGTTTGAAGTGACTAGTAGTGCCGCATGCTGTTCCTTCGCTTGCTCCAATTGCGTACATGGCCTGACTTTAGGTGCAAAGCATGGTGCAGCAACTCTTAGATGCAAATGGAGAGCTGCCCCCCGAAGTGCCACGAAGCGCGAATATCCAGGTGCGAATCCCAGAACAGGGTCTCGGCTGTGAGGCTGAACGTGACAAGTCGAAAGAAATGCAAATGCAGAAACTGACACGGGATGTCGGGCTTCGATGTGGGTGGACCGTGTTGATCTCCAAACAAATGTTTTCAGGCATTATGTTTGATAGATGACAAAGTTAAGAAGTATAGTTTAACTATTGATTGAGCAGCAAAAAGATTCAGGTTGAAAAGGGGCCTTGTCCTATACCACTCAGAAGTCTTGCAACTCTGGCGTTTGCGGATACCCGCTTTGTCAATTGTCACACTCGCTTTGTACCGAACAAACAGTTCTTTTTTTACCTTGTAGCAATTGCTTCCTCTTGTGCTCCTTGAACGTAAATGGCAAGGGCAAAACCCTCCAGGAGTCCGGCGCACCCGCTTTGGGAGCCATGAACCATGAGCAGGATGAGCATCTCTATCCTATCAGCACGGGGGTACAATTTTGGGGGACTCGGCATGATGAACCAAAAGAGCCCTGAGGTGGTGATCAACGTGCACCCTGCTCAGACTGGAGCCCTGGACAGCAAGTGGCAAATGAAGTGGGAGTTATATAATCGGATTTCATGGATGCCTTCCTGGGTGATAGGATTGCAAGAGCCACCTGGAAAAGGAAGAAGATCACTACACCTACCGTGCGTTGTGTGTTTATCTGGGGTGGTCCAGGGTTTTGTGAAGATGAAAGAATGGTACAGTTCGTTAGAGTTACAGTAAATGGTGAGTACTGAACACACGTTTGAAAACTGAGGAGACACTGCCCCTGCGCCGTATACCATCAATTTCGTATTAGGCACGATCGGAGAAGTGAGAGAAGCGAGGGAGCAATTCGAGCAATCATATATACTTGCAAGGAATATCAAGGAATTTGGTTGGAGGCCATTGCTATTAGTAGCAAGAAGCTACTAGTAACAAGGGCATCGTTACTAGTAACAAGCTACTAGGAGCAAGAAGCTAGACGATCATCGCGAAAGAACTGTGGGTAGCCCCAAAGTACACGAAGCGCGTCCAAAGGTCGATCCGGTTGCGGGTGTTCTATATACACCCAGCCTGCCTGAAAAGCTGCAGCTCTGAAAGAAGCCAAGGATTCAAAGTCTAAAACCAAAACAACTCTGTGAGGGTACCAAGACCACACCTTCCACCTTCATCCACCTTCCCCTTCCAACGAACCCTATGCAAAAAGAGGCAAACGGCAAGGCCTGCGGCAGAAGCTCAAGCCGGATTCGATCGTCGATCGCGGAAAAGGCAGATCAATGAGACTCTGCTCCGGCGAAGGTTGGATCGTCATAAGCGTTCGGCAGCTGAATTCTCACACGTTTGTCCTGCCAAACTTCGCCGAGGTCAAACCAGTTGGGTTTATTGACGTTGGCCCACAAGCGATCTTTTTCGTCAGTTGGCAAGCGGCTTTCGATCCCGAGAACATGTTGACTGTCGACCCATATGTGGTCACCCTTCTCCACACAACCATCGTTCAAAGTATACTCCCGTTGTTACACTCTGACTCTGTGAAGTCCTGAGAAACTCGATTGTACATGGATTCTGAAAAGAACTCGTCAGCACCAGTGTGCTTGAGGCAGTGGAGGGTGTGCATGTTGATCAACTGTCACTATCTGTCACGTCCATCCTGGACAAACATGTTGCCTTGAAACTCGATGGTGCTCAAACGAGCCTGGAAATCTCTCAACGGACGAACTGGTCTTGACCTTATCCCTTTGCAAAAGCGGTCTGGAAGTGCAAGCTGCGGCAAGAACTCAACGGACATGACCAGATTAAGACCAGCACTTTGTCCCTGAGAAGCCTTGATTCGAGCGGATGGGGTTGACAAGAAATAGCCTTACAGCCGGTGCGACCCGAACGGTTTCAATCACAAGCACTGTTCTGATCATCGGAGCAGAGGAAGACTTCTCCATAGTAGCCTTTGCCAAGGAAAAACTGGTACGAAGACGAATCCAGAACACATGTGATGTCCCTCGCAATCTGAAGCACCTTTACCCAACGCTAGCAGGATCGAGCATCTTATGGAAGTGTGGCCACTTTTGGCAAGACTTTAGGCCAGTGCTCAACATATCGTGTAGTTTTTCTTGTTGTTTGCGTGCCTTTTTTGTTTCAGGACTTTCTGACAAGTACGACTCGAGTTGTTTGAGTTGTCCTTGTGGATGGAGATGGAAAACATGAAGACGGGAGGCACATTCTTCACATCGGCACCAAGCGACCAAGTGTGCAGCGATCTCTTGAGCTGCACTGGTACTCTCATATCTTGCAGTTGTGTGCGAAAACCTGGCGCCACAGTGGGCCACAGTCATGTTTGATCCAGCATGAGTCCCAAACGAAAGTAGAGTTAGTTTGAGCTGAATGAAGCTTGGAATGGAAATTGCAAAATACAAGAATTAGGAAACAATATTAACAAAATTGGAAATGTATAAATAGGACACAAAATGAGGAAATATATGAACAAATAGGACAACAAACAGGAAAAAATGTTCTTAATCTTCGTTTCAAGCACAAAACAAAGAGCAAGGCAAGAGGAAATCAGAAGCAAGCATAACGCAATATGGATCACAGCGGTGGGGAGGGGGTGGGGGGGTTCGGAATTTCCAAGGTTTGGAAAAGTTGGCTGCTTATTGTGGGACCCGGCCCAGATCCCGGCCAGGGTGGGCTTTAGGGGGTCGTTACCGAGGTCCGATCTGAACAACACCCCACCAAAGCCTTGATTCTCACTGATTCCCTGTCACCAGCACCCAACTTCGGAGCACCAAATTCTAGTTCCTTTGTTCCTATTTTTCCTATTGGTTTCCTAATGCTATGTATGTCATTTTTGTTGTTTCCTAATCAATATGTTTTTGATCGCACCCAGTCCAAATATAAGTTCCTGAACATAAACATTTCATGAAAGGGATCGTTGCTTCTTGCAACATGCACTCACATGAACCAACTAACCGAATTCAACTGAATGTGGGAGACAACTCCAAGAATGTCCCAGTTCTTCACAAGCTTTCGCTGTCCAAGAACAGGAGAACTCATGCCTGAAACCGATTTCCCGCTTCGGAGAGTTGGTCTTGTCATTTTTGAGCCTGGTGCAGAAGTCCGAACCTGTACCAGAGTGACCCACCTTGGTTTGTGAAGGGAAGAGGGACCAACCTAGAAGCGATGGCCTCCAAGCTCCGAAAAATCCGGTCTAGAGTTTGAGCCGCCACAGGAACTGCCAAGATCCCGAAAGGATGTCATGCTGAAAGTCAGTACTGTTACTATTCATATTGCGCTGGAGCGCATGCACGAACAAATGTTCTTCCCTCTTACCATCTTCATCCACACCCTTTGTGCTTCGCATACAGAGGCCATGCCATGCTTCGTGGCGTTTCCACTCTCCAGGTGTTTTGGACGTGAGCACGGAGGTAGGCCAGTGGCCCTCAGACACCGTCACCGGCGTCATCTCCTACGCCAACGCCCCCAATGTGGCGACTTTCGAGATTGCAGTGCCCACCTCGCTCAATGTGACTTTGATCCCAAACAGAAGCGTATTCGGCGATTTGTGAGGGTTTTGTGAGGATTCTTCTCCCCAATGGATAGGTCATTTCAATTTAATTACAGTAGAACCTTGAAACACTGAGTTTGGGGGCAATGGCCTGCAAAACAGGAACCCAAGTGTTGTGGACGTGCATGAACGAATGTAGAGGCACTGGCCCTTAGCGTCCACTTATACATGAGTCAAAGTGGAGCCAGCTTTGCCCCCGAATGGTGTTCTGCAATATGTGCTTTTACACTGTGCTCTCATGCGCGTGCTCTTACATGTGTGTGTGTGTGTGTTCCTTTATGTGCTCTCATGTGTTTGCTTGCGGTTGTGTGCCCTGATTTGTATGCTGCTCTAATATGTGTGCTCTTACGTGTGTTCTCTCATATGGGGGGGTGGATGGGACTGGATACGGCCAGTGTACACCCAAACACTTCTGCAACATCCCTGGTCCCTTTTCTTTGTAATTGGAGGTGAATGTTCATGGCTCAAGTGTGAGCTGCAACAAGGGCAGAAATTGAGGGCAGTACCCCTTTTGGTTTCTCCCACCCACCCACCCGTACTTGTTTCGGATCTGGCAGCAGTCAGGCAGGTGCTGCCTGTTTGCTGCCCTGTGTTGGCTGATGCAGTGGACAAAAGAGCGCGCTTCAGCTTCAGAGGAGCTGGGTGTTGCTAGTAGGGCTTGTTTTGTGCGCTCTCATACATTACTTGTTTGAGCTTGAACTTGCATGTCTCACATATGTTAGCTGTTAGCTCTCACATGTGCTCTTGATTTCTTCCTGCTGTGTTCCTTTTCACTGTTTGAGGGTCTCTTGCAAGGCTCATTTTCCGTTTTGCTGCTTCCACCACCCATTTTGGGCTTTCTTTGTTGAAATTGCATGAAGCCCACAAAGCTGCTTTCAGCTGCTAGTGCTGCAGTCATATTGTGCGAGATTTGCATTCAACTTGTGACAACTTACAAATCAGATCGTTCGTCCCTCAGGGCCCGTGGAAGTTCCCAGAGCAACACTAGGGGTCCCTTTCTGCTTTGTCTCTAAAAAGAGTGCGGTTAAGTTTGCTGCCAACTGCCCGGGCTAAGGCCAATTATATCGGCCTTCGCCTGGGGCCATATGAGCAGACGGTGGTGCTGGCCGCTCGGTGGTTGCTTCACTCCATGGCAAAATAGACACCTTGAGAATATCATATGGCAGATTAACGTTGCCTGAAAGTTTGGGCACTGGCGCTGCAACAAGAACCACGGAGCCTCAAAAGACGTCAAACAATCTCAGGGCAAAGCCGGGCAAAAACAATAAACCAGAAGGTTGTTGCCTTTTTGGGGCTGCGTCATGTTCACGCCATGTAAACATTGGGAAAGGAAAGGACGCATAAGGAAATGCCTTTGGATCATGTTCAACCTGTTTTCCGTGGGGGTACCCAAATAGACCCCAGACGAAGAGACAGCTGCTTCCACCGAATAATGCAAAAACTCCTCGAAGAGGAGAGTTAAGTTGACTCAGAAGTGGATATATAGGAAGATATGATTTCCTTATGCCCTGTCCCTCTCCACGAAAATGTCTTCACTGCGAATCCATTCAGGCAGGGAGGGTGGGGTGACACATGTCACACCGTATTTTTGAGCCCACGTGCAGCGGCAGTTCACCAAATGCAGTTGTGCGGGACGGAGTTGTCATTGCCCAAATTGCCACTTCGCTGGAAAGTGTTCGGCTACTTGAATCAAGGCGGTTTGGAGAATTGATTTCAGAGGATTTGATGCAACCTTACGGACCTCGTCGCAACAACTCAAAGCATCCAACAGCAAATCACCCTAGCCTTACCCGTTGCCCAAAATACGATGTTCGGCGTCGGTCTCGATTCTAAAGAATTCTTTCATCAACGTCCCTAGCATAGTCCGGTATTGCATTCCATCGCTCACTTTTGCAGGTTCTTGGGAAGTGTTTCCAGGCGTTCGGATGTTGGGTCGGGCTCCCATTTCTCCGATCTCAGGCAAGTTCCCAGGCAATTGTGGGCAGTGTGCCACCCAGGATGGGGAAACGTATCAGGTAGTCTGGACGGACCGGAAACGGTGGGGGGAACATGCTGTTGGAAGATTCCCTATGATGTCCTATGTCCTCACTGTACTTCTGGTGTACCCTCGGGATATCTGATATCCAGTACATCCAGATGATCCAAATGACAACACTGAACATACAACAGCACATAAACCATGTATTTGTAGGCGAGCGTGCCCCAGACAATGCCTGAATGACTGTTGTTTGTCCTTCAAAAATATTCAACAAATTCCAAGTTGAACCTGACTGGGAAAATATTGGACTTGACTGCTTCCCTCGAGGATTCTCCAGGACCAAATTTGAGGTGAAGCTTAAAAGGTGAAAAGAGTTTCCCATGTTTTCCTGTGCACTGCGTGTCAGAGGAAAGGGCCGGAAAGGGGTCTGACGGCACCTGGTGGTTTCGCTCACCTCTCGTCCCCAAGAAAGAGCATCACATCTCCGAAAGACATCGAACAGCGGGACCATCGTAAAGTGCAAATGTTCCTAACCGGTGGAGTCTGCATACCAGAACATTGATGGCAGGACGACCATGAAAGGACCAGGAAGTCACATTTTGTTGGAGCTGGTTATTTTTGCGGTTCTCACATCATGTTCTCAAAGCGAGCAGCGTTGCGCCCTCTAACCGCAGGACACTGCACAGCTTTCGTGTGGACAATTTGTGGGGTCTTGGAACAGAGCGCCTGAGCTGTGAAGGGAAGCATGGGGCGCTGGTGGGGAATCGGGTTGGTATAGTGCAAGATTCAATCGCAGAAGCAGAATGCAGATTCAAAAACAGAATAGTAGGGTTTCAACCATTAGCATGAGTGAAATGTCCGTGAAAGATGAGGCCAAAAGACTCCGTCAGTCTACAGGGATGCAATATTCGTTTCGGACGACCAAATGTGGAATGCAATATTCTATTCACCAGTGCACAAGACTCACTACGAACCGGTCGCCCTGGCGAGGAAACGCGGATGTGTGACTCAAGCCCCGGTCTGTTTCATATGCGTTCTACTGCGAAGTCTCGAAGCCAGACGCCGAAGCGCCGAGGTTGCCGCTGGTGATCCAAATCCAACCTCCTGCTGGAAACGTTCATCCGACTTTGGACGTCTACACCGATTACAACGTGCCTCGATTGTGCTTTTTCGAGCTTCTGCGAGGGTGCGGGTACGAAAGTGGGGCACCAAGATAGTGCTTCAGCAAACCACTCTTTCCTTGATTTACGTTGCCAATTTTGAACGCGAAGCTCAGATGAACCGGAAGCTTCTCTTTGTTTGGCGGGGTTCCGCTACCCTGTCCGCATGAACGGTGGTTGGGAGTGGGACTGAGGAGTAACAGGGGTTAAAAACCTAACCTTCCGAGGTCATTGGATCCTTATATAGGGTTTTCAGAGCTTCCACAAGATTCAAACACCAATGAGTTGAGTGCCCTCAGACACCTACCCGAGATTTCATTTGATGGGTTCTAGCAAGTTGCTTGTGGTGCTTGAAAGCGGACCCGTACGATGTTCTTGTGGGGTAAGCGACCAAAATCCTATGAACATGACCTTCCGCAACGCGGAGGCTTTTCATTTTAGCTTCAGGAAGTACGCCGATTTGATGACATATCTCGATCCTGCTGGAGGAATATATCCTGCGAAAACCAAAACACTGTATAGCGCTAATGTGGTGTGTCGATTTTTCTCTATCCCACTCTGGTTGCATTTGTCCCAAGGCCAGCTTTGACCCTCCGACCGTCACAGACATCGAACCTTGGATTGTTACGGAACACCGGCGGACGAATGGGTTGACTCCTTCCGCGTGTGGCGAAAAAGGAACAAGTAGTGGAAGAAGTTCATGTTTGAATGCATGTTCATGACCTGTGAGTTCTGGTTTTCCACCAAGCAAAATCCAATTGAAAACTAGATTGAATTGCGGATTTGCATTTGTTTCTTCCCCACTTCTGACACTGGTGCGCCAAAGGGCCGGTATTCGACCCAAGTTGATTTGTTCGATTCATCAGACCTGGCGTGCGTGCCGGGTGCTCATGACACCCGTTTGGCTTCGCATGAGACACCCGTTTGGACCATCTCGATCGCCGGCACAAGTTGCTCAGGAGACAGATCAAGAGAACGGCACCGTGTCGAACACTCAGATCACCTATCTCACTGTTTATGGGTGTCTTGGTCGCGGGGCTCGTGTGGCACTTGGACATGAAGCGGAAGATGTGGACGTGAAACGACATGAAGTGACCCAGTGAAAATCCTCAAGGGCCCGACCTCCGGTTCGTTCTCGTCCTCGGGTGGTTTGATTGGCGTCGCAGCGATCTACCGCTAAAGTCTTTCGTGAAGAGGGCGGAGGGTGGTTGACTGGAGGATTGGTAACATTTGGTAACCTCATTTCTGCCTGGATCCGTGCCCTTCAGGACCAACCTCATGGTGCCTCCCTCCTTTGGCGTTGATGAGCACGTTGGGATCTTCCTATCACCGCTCCCCAACACTTGCAGCACCAACGATGCTTGGCGATCTTTCGAAAGCACCAGAGTTAAAACACCCAAAAGTGGACCGCAACCTTTTTTCTGATTTTTCTGCACACTCCGAGGCCTGAGCGAGAAGTCAAAGGTAAAACGAACATGCGAATCGCGAGTGCTTTCAAATTCATTCAACTTCTAATTCGATGAATCTACCAACATGTTAGCATGTTTGAAACGACGGACTGTGATTCTTGCATAAAGGCTGTCATTCGCTTGAAGTGGGAGCTGAATTTGCGCGTGCACTTGTGGAAATTCCTATTGACCTCGGCCGAGCACACAACACTGCATCTGCGAAAAGTTTAGCCTGAGCATACTCCGAGTTTCCCCTGATAACTGCGCAACTGGAAGAGGAGCTGAGGGTATCATCGACCTGTCCAACCCGCCATTTCTGAGAGAAGGAACGCTAAGACCGCAGTGAGCACACCACTGGAAGAAACGGCCTTAGTTTATGTGTGGATGCGGTCAAGAACAGCCGCAACCGAAGAACCGATTTGGACAGACTTGAAAAATTTCGGAGCCAAAACTTTTCGCGTAAGCGTGTGCCTGCACAAGCAACCCTTTTGGGGGTATTCAAGGCAGTTGCTTGAATTTGTTTTTGTGGGTCCTGGAGCGTTGCCCCTTGACAACGATTTAACCTGCGTCAATATTCAAACAGGGCGGCGGACTTTGCGCTTGAGGTTCCTAGGTTTGATAACCTTTCTTGCTACAACGTAGGTCTTTTCAGGGTTCAGGGCCTAATTGGGCTCCGAATCCAAAGAACGGATCTCGCACTCCCGAATTCATGGCGCGCCAGCAAGTCGGCCATGACTAATTTGGAGGTGTTATCATGCTTGCACGCGGAGTGAGCGAGATGGAATGCAAAGAGTCATCACTAAGGACATGCTGACAGGCTCACACCATAAAGTCGCGATCCAGGAAGCTCTAGGAATTCTTTGGGCCACCATGGGTTTGATGAAAAAAGTTTCTAGGACAAATTTGAAGTGTCGGAAACTGCTAGAAAGGCAGATGCTTTTGGCGGCCACGCGTATCCTTTTTCATCGTCGTCCTTTGCTTCTCCCACTCTCCCACTTGATTTGAGAGGGTGGGTGCTTGAAGAAGCCACTGTTGCCAAGGAGACAGGTTGGTGGGGTAGGGTTCGAACTGGCTGACGCAAAGCTGGTGGCCTGGTTTCCTTGAAAGCGGCCTGTGCTTGGCTTGGTTTGGGCGGCTGAAGCTTTCTATTTCGTTTGTCGAGCTTGGAAAGTCAGGAAGCGAAAATGGGAAATTCGGGAGGCTGGTCCGAGGCAAGGCCACGCATGGCGCTGGCCACCTGGACTCTGAAGTGAACAAGCTTGGAGAACTTGTTCAAACGACCATCGTTGCAAGCTTTCAATTACCTTGAGGTACGTGCGGCCACTGGCCGAAAAGAATGCGAGGGATCCTTCAAACCCACGCGTTTCATTACTGAGTTTGGCAATGGTCAGCAAGCTGTACAAACTCGAGAATGATGCTCACTCTGATTTCCTGATCATGCTTGGGAAGGGAAACGATAACCCCCTCGGTATATAGCTAGGTTTCTGAGGGTAAGCACTCGCAATTCGGAGGTGTCAGCGGCATGGTGGTGGACAGTGAGAGCAGCACGGAACATACGCAATCAAGGCACTGTGTGCACTTTACATTTGACTCATATGATGTTCTGGCGTTCTTGTACTTCTCGATGCTGGCACTTGTTGTGAACGCTATTCCTGTCATACTCTTCCAACTGCAGTCCCTGGTGGGCTGCTGTGGTTTCCCACGGACACTGTCTGGCCTGACCATTTCGCGAACAAATGGAGGAAAGTACAACAGCCAAAAGGCAACAGGTATCATTGCTTGGAACCATCCTTCAATAATAGCAGCCCCTATTACAGATTGAACGCTGATACCACAGGAGATCAAGGGGTCAGCCCAATGCCAAGAGCTCGGACGGCTTAAAAGAAGTGGCTTTTCGGTGAGGTGACTCGGTGAGGCTTCTCAACCTTTCCGTTCTTCCTTTTTGTGCTCAAACCAACTTTAAGCCACGCCAGCGGCAAATCGGGTCAAACCTGCCAAACCCCGAACCGATCTTCGGTCTTAGGGCAGGCTGAAGCCACGAGAGGTGGATGAGTCTTTTTTGCCGTTTCTTCGGATTCGCCGACCTCCCTCCTTCTGCCCCACTCCACTCATTCCGCCCATTCACACTCATACATGGAGGCCATCACTTTTAGGTTGGCCATTCCTATTAGTTAGAGGCTACCGCTATGGGGGACGAAGGGAAGGGAATTATGTGGTCACCCGTTTGTCTTTGTGGAAGGCCGCGGCCAATGTTAGGTTCAGTATAAACATCGAACTGCGTTCTAGGTGTTTCCCTTTGCGGGGAAGGTTTTTTATACTTGTTTGACCCTGGCCCCTTGCATGCAATGCATATGTTAAAAGTTTTGCGTGCGCAAAGAGCAACATGTCGCGTGCAAGAAAACCAAGTTTACCAGACAACAACAAAAACATCACCATTGAAGCGAGAGAGAGAGAGAGAGAGAGAAGAGTTCCTTTCCATATTTTTTGTTTCCCTGTGTTGCTTGCCAAAGTCCCCCTGAAACTGAAATGGGCCTGAAACGGGTCTGAGCCAGGTGAAACAGTGGGGAAAACATCATGCCCCAGGCAATAAACAGGCTTGCGTGAGCGGTGTTCTTTATTTCTGCTTGCACGCACGGTTTTGCCCCTAGCGTACGGACGCAATCGTTCAATTGCTCGCTCACGTACTTGCTTGATAATTTTCACTTTCATTTTGCCAAGAGAGTTGGGTTTGGATGTTTGGGGGGATGTGGTTTTAAGAGTGCCAGCTCAGGTATGCCCTGAGAGTACTAAACATATTTGTTTCTGTAATGTGCATGTATCGTTGTGTGTGTGTGTGTCTTTAGATTGTGTATGTCTTTTGTGAATGTTTGGAGCTGTATTTATGATTTGTATTGCTTTTTGTGATGGGTTGCGTGGTGTTGGTGTTTTTGTTCCTCGGCTGTATTGTTTGTTGTGCTTGGCTCATTGTTTCGGCGTTCAGCTTTTGCACATTTGATGAGTTCTTGGGGTGTACTCCGGGAAAGAGATTTATGGTCTAGACTAGAGTCTGTGGAGATGTTATGTTCAGAGGGGCTTCCTTGGGCCTTAGGATGTTTAGATTCAGATTTAGACCACTAGAGTCAGATGGAGGTTTGAATCTATACATACAGAAGCAAGATGTGTCCAACCAATCCTTTTTTGGATTGAGAGGCCAGGAACCACATGTGCTCTAAAAAGCCCAGAGGGTAGGTCGTAGGGTGAGCTAACAAGTAAGTAAGCTAAGATGGAGTAGTGAACGGATGTAAAGGGTAGCTACCAAGTAGTCGTTTCTTTGGTTTGGACGCAGAAGGGTTCAGGCTCAACGATTTAATACGATTTGGTTCGTAGATTTGGGGACAAATTTATGCTTAAGCGGTTTTCAAACAAACGTTGCTAGAACCATTGTCGGGCTCCACTGAAACAAGGGCGTCCTGCCAAACTGTTCACACTCCGAATCGCTCTGCATCTCTACAGAGCTTTGCATCACAAGGAATGCCAGGAGCGTGAACTTCAACGATTGCTGAGCAGCGGTGCCCCGAACCTTTGCATGGCCACAGCCGCTTGGTTGCGACAGCGCTAAGCCAGCAGTCTCCAATGTCTTAACCTTAACATGAAAAGTGAGTCTTGGAGGCACCCTCTACCCCTCGTTTGTAGAGCTCTTGGTTGATGATGCCTTGAGTTGTTTGAGACAGAACCTGGCTTGCAAAAGCTTTCAGTGTGGGATGCTAGCCATTGTAGTTTTGCTGTGCGCACTTGTGCAGGAGGAAGAAGAAAACCCGCACTGCGCGAAATAAGGAAAACAATTGCATTTACGCTGTTTGACACAGAATTTCTTCCACCATCAGTTTAATCTCTTTTGGGGGCATCGAATCAATCTTGAAGTAGATGACGATTTGGAACCATTCACCATGGCCTTGTAGAGTGCATCATACAATGTTCATCATATGTTTAGAGGTGATGATGGAAGAGCCACCTTGTGCTTTGTTTGGGTTCCTTTGATGTCCCATTTTTCCCCAGCTCATGTTGTTTGTTGTGCGAACAATGTGGGCCTAAGTGATAGAGGCCTTCTCAAAGCGGAGAAGTAGTGTATGCAGTGCCTATTTGTGCTACAAGTATATTACTTCTTTATGAGTGTATATATGTATATATATGTTGATATGTTGTGTTGTCCTTTTTTCTGTAGACCATGACATGTGCTTTCCTGTTTCATTTTAGATCTTCAGACCTGTCTTTTTCTACCATTGGTTTGCAATCTATGGATGCTATACATGGTAGCTGTGGGCAAAATATGTGCACAAACTGCAGAGATTCTTGAATGAAGGGTTTCAGCGCAGGAGCAGATGTTTTGAGATCAATCATTCCTGAAACCAGCCCTTTGACAGACCAAAGGCACAACCCATGATGTTCAATACCACATGAAACATCCAACACACTAGCAGTCACATCACGCCGTGTCTCATCGCAGGTGGTTTCTGCCAATACCCAAGAGACCAGCGTCTCATGCTTTGTGACTCCATCAGGCGGCCTTGGAAATCGCAAGGGGGGCGGGCTGCTTTTGTCCCACTGCCATGTCACGATATCGGTTGCCACAATGCCTAAGGGCGTCCAATCGGGGGGTCCACGAGTCCCTGGGTGCCGTTACCAGCGGATTGAGGTCATTTAATTCGTTAAGTTGTAGAAGGTCAGCCAGAAAGCCGCCAGAAACTCTGGAATTGGCAGAGGTGTGTGCGCCTGACCAGCAAGCTTCCAGGGCTGCTCTCAACCAACCACCGCTCTGACTTGCAAGAACATCATGTGATTCGGAAATAAAACCTTTGCATAAGCCAGATCCTATGAACGATCTTGGGGTCTAGTTCGTGACCCGCACCAAAGCTGAATTCTCAGGCATCCTCGACACTGCCCTCAAAAGAAATATTGACTGGAGAAGGATGTCACTGTTGCTCACAGAATGTCGCTTCGACGAACGAATGTTTCTGTTGGGTGCAGAATTGGTCAGATGTCCCCAATGACCCTGGGTGCCTCGCCTTGCGCTCAACTCGCAGCTAGCGGCGCCCTGGGCTTGTGCCTCACCACGCGCCGGGGCTTTTTCTCAGAGCTCTATTGCGATGCTTGACATGGGGAAGAAGTTGGGATCCTCCGATTGGGTGCTTTCCGGCAAAAACAGTTCTCTAAATATCTTGAAGCCCGGATCATTGAGTTCCCCTGAGGGACCTTAGGGTACAAATGGTACAAACTGTGGTTTTCAAGACAACTCTTCCATCCATCAAAGGTCTGAAGAAAGGTGAATGGAGAAAGAATTGTGTAAAAGAAAAGAGTCCAAAGAAAATAGGAACAAGAAATGTCTACAGGGAAAGAAGTCTAAAGGTCTAAAGACAAAGAAAGGGATAAAGACATGTTTTGAAGAAGAAACGGAACAAAATAAAATGCTCAAAACAAGTCCAAGGAAGAAATAAGGAATGGTCTTAAGCTCAAACGGAAAACCTTAAAGCAAGAAGACAGATGAGGAAAAGCATCCAAAGATAAAATACTATGTTTGATGGAAGAATGTTGAAAAGTGAAGGAATGGTTAAGGGCCTTCGGTCTAGAAAGGTCTAGAAAGGTCAGTTCTGAAGCCTCGCCTAAGGCCGCCTTTGCGCCTCCAGGCCTCGTTCAGCCAGAGCAGGAGGAGGTCGTCGGTGCCTGGGTTACATCGCTCGTCGATGGGATGCGATGTGCACATCGAAACCCTTAAGAACCGTTTGAAAAGAAAGCATCGAAATACCTGGTAGACAAATTTTGCTCAGGCTCATTCTGTTTTGGATTGGAGTACATCCTGTAGCCATCATGCGTTTTTGCGGAAAATCCTGGCCAGAAACGCTCGCTTTTGCAGTTTTTGGGGTGTTCAGTCTTTCATTGTGAAAGGGCAAAGAAAAAAGACAAAAAGATCAGAAATTATGGGAATTCCTTGTTCAATCTTTGTATCTCCTCGTATACCAGGATTTGTGCTAGCTTACAAGATAATGTTGCATTTTCTGTGAGCCAGGCCAAACAAACGCTGCAACCACTCGGATAGTGAAATTACATCTCATCGATGTCATCTTGCAGAGTGTTGCTATTTGTCGAAATGTTGCTGAGGGAGCTTTGTTGTTTGGTGCAGGCCAACCTGGCAGGAAGCAAAGTCAACCGAAACATCCTGTGTGGGTGTGCGTGTGCGTGCCTATGTTACGTTTATATAAGTACATTACACAACACATTTGTACACTTCCCCAAAGTGACACAGCACCCACTAAGTACAGGAATTTGGGAAGTTGTTTTTGCCATCAAAAGCATGGAGTCACATACCAGTGGACAATTCTGGAAAGCACACATGTACAGGATCACAAGATCTCAGTTTGCGTTTTTGGCTCGACCTAGGCATCGACCAGCCACTGCAAGACATGTCCTCGCCAACTCCTTTCATCATTACAGTGGGCCCTTCGGAGTCAGAGACAAACGGTTCGTCGGTCGATTCGTGTCTGCTCGGTCGAAAGATAACGGTGTAAGTGGTCTCGATCTCTTGAAGTTTGAGAGTGGCAAAAGAAATCAAAGGATCCTAAGCGTTGGAAATCGGCAAGAGACATAATCGCTTGATCCCAATTCATTCGAACGAAGACCGGGGTTCGCAGATCGCTCTCGAAAAGGGCCAGACCAGGCCATTCGGAACCTTTAGCTTCTAGGACACAGGCCAAATAGATCAAACAGGGTCAAACAGTGCAAGGCTAATTACTGTATATATACTATATAGCGGTTGAGGGAGGCAGGGGCATCAATTGTAGGCCTTGAAGGTCCAGGAAAGCTGCCCGCCAACCAAAGCGCACCCTCCCGGCATCTCCTGCCCCTCCCCCATTGAATCACACGGTGATTGGATGCCCGCGGTGCAACACCGACCACAATCTCAGCCCCTCCCACTCCCGCATCCCTTCTTGTATAGCTGTATCGCCTGGTCGTTCAATGACACTCGTGTGAGTCTGCATGTTGATGGCTACAAAATGTTGCCTTCTCGGCCTTCTCCCGAGCAATACAATTCGTCATTTTCTTCCCAAATCGTTTTGGTCAAACATGTTTGCTGAGGTGGGGCCTTACCTCCTGAGAACGTCACACAGGGCTTTTTACAGGCAGGACGGAGTTTGACGGGTGAAGCCGGGCAAAGATAACACACGCAGATACAAGCAATGTCAAGCAGTAAAATCTGAGTGAACATTGCCAGTGGTCTGAAGTCATTCCGCGATGTTCGCCAAGGTACAAAGGTTCTGAAAAAGAAAAAAGATATCCAGCGTATTGAACGTCCGGTAGGCCCTACTTGTGGCTCTACTGTAGGTTTTCTTGTTCCTGTCGCTCTGAAGTACAGTACTCGAGTTTCCTGGAGCAACCCGATATGTCACCGACATCGTCCAGAGACGAAGCCTCCCTTCATTGGGCATTCACTTTTGAGGGACTTCCTGTTCAAACAGTGTGTCACGTCTATGTTGCGCTGGTAATCTGCTGGGGCGTTCAATTCACCAGTGCTAACGCATTTGTGTTTGCTCAAAAGGTTCACACAAGCAGAAGGGCAGAAGGTTGAATCGTGATTTGTCAAACAATTCAGGGATGGTCTATAGTGAGAGCTCCCGCAAAGCGATTGCAGGAGTTTGGTCCAGGGAAACAAAATGATGATTATGTTATGTTCTTGAGCTGCGTTTCAACGGAAAAAGAGTAGGCCATCCTGGTGGCTGAGTTAATTTCTTCCAAAAAGGATATCAAAGAGGAATCGGTGTTTCAGTGGTGAACCTGTTTGCATCAGAAAAACATAGAAACATTCCTTTTGTCTAATCCCAAACCACTAAGGAAATCACAAACAAATTCCAGAGTGCCTGCGGACTAACCCCTTGGAAAGTTGTTTTGGACAAGAGTTTGATACGGTTTTAACAAGGGACGTTAACAGAAAGAAGCAGCTCAGAGTCTCAGAATGTTCTGCGGGCGGATTTGACAAGGAGCCTTTCAGAAGCAAAAATGTATGATGTCAGCATATACCCTAGAAGTCCAAAGACTTTTGACCGACTGAAGTAAAGGAAATTCCTTTTCGGGCTACCTAAAGACAGTTCTTTGTATAGTCTTTGACTCCCAGGGTATACACCCAAGAAGAATTTGGCATGTTCTTTTGTAAACAGAGAAGGACGTTATACGGGTGTGTGTTTTCCAGTGTTTTTGACAACCAATGTTTTAGTACTTGCATGTTGAAGGTGTTCAGACATGTTCAAGCATATGTTCATATCCCTTAGCTAAGTACAGTAGCCCCTCAGCCTAGCTTCTCAGCTAAGTAGCCCTGGCCCGCTCTAGTCTCGGCGATACAGGGGGAGGCGCACAAAATATATCTAAAACAACCAAAGCGTTTGTCTTTCTTGGCGCTCTCCCTCCCATCACGGAGGCTCGAGCGGGGGCCAGGGCTACTTAGCTAAGTAAGGGTTACTTGGCTTAAGTAGGGGCTACTTAGCTAAGGGATATGAATACAGCCGAGGAGATGATCGATCAGCACGTCTCTAGCTCTACTATGTTAGTTTGTGAAATGACAGAAGTCCTACCTCATATTTGCGGTGCTGGCAAACCATTTTCTATCATCACTTTAATATATCTTTCACAAGTGCATGTTCCCTCTACATGGCAACCCTACAGTCAAGTCATGTCCAATGTGGTGAAGCAATATCCACATTGCATTTTGGAACACAGTGGAAATTCCCAGCCAGTGTCAGTCAATGTTGAACCACTAGTCATCATCATGAGGCATTTTGACTAAGCTTGACTAAGCTCAAGCATTAGCAACAAGCAGCCTCATAAAGGCAATCAACAGGTTCATGCACAGAGCCACTTTGGGAGGCAAGCCAAAAGGCAACGAAGAGCAATCTCAGCAGCAACCAGTTGCCAAATGCTTCCAAAAGCAGAAGCACAAGTCAAGATGAGCTAACCCCTGGCAATCCTTGTGATTGACCTGGCTCAAGCACCTTCAGCTACAACTTCACTTGGCACTGCTGGCTTGCACTCCAAAATTATGCTGCGTGGCCACTTGCCCTCCCTATAGCTTTTGCTGCCTCAGGCTGCATCCCGTGTGTGTGGCTGCTAGCTCAGCACTGTGGTAGGGCGAGGGAGTCGCTTCGGAACGCAGAAAATAGTTCGCTTCGGAACGCGGGAACGGTATCGCTTCGGAACGCGTGTCAGAGCTAGTAGGTTGGAGGCCATCGCTACGACTAGTCTGCACTGTCTGGTTGCTAACTGCAACCCACCCCACCCCCCCCCCCCCC
>CAXAMN010028027.1:3405677-3418304 GCA_963970005.1 Durusdinium trenchii
AAAAAATCAGGTGCGTTGTGTTCCAAAGTGATCTCGCTTTTTGCTAACCCTTCCATGTTTTTGTGTGCTTTGTGTTCCAAAGTGACCCATGTTTTGTGTTCCAAAGCGAACTAAAACCCTGTGTTCCAAAGTGAACTAAAACTTGTGTTCTGAAGTGACCCCGCTTCCCTGTGGTAGTGCCTACCGGTGGTTGCACATGACATTGGTGCCACCACCAAATCGCTGCACAGCAGCGGCAGCGCAGCAGCTATGTTTCCATCTCCAGAAGAAGGCTGGACACGTCTTTGCTCTGACCTTTGGACACGTTGCTTCGCATGTGACTCTCGGGGAAACCGTTTCCCCACCAATCTGTCTAGCGTTCTTCTTTCAATCACTTCACCATAAGCCACCTTGAGCATGCTGGCTGGCAACTCTTTGGGGTCATCTGGAGATCTAATCGTGACCCACTGGGAAGTGTCACAATCCATTTCATGGAAGACTTTCTTGAAACCACGTACCATGGCATGCAAGACTAGCATCAGGAATGGTTGTCAAACCATGCACAACCAAGCCCACACAGCTTCTGACTCCTTGCTCACTAGCAGGCCTCGCCCCAAGCTTCCTCAGCCTGCCAGCCATGCATTTCCAATTCAGCTCCAAAGGCTTATAGGCTTATAGCATTCATTTGTGGTCAAATCAACAAAGGAGATGTTGTGTCTTGAGTGAGCCTTTCAGGGCTCACTTTGGTCACAGCATCTTCAACCAGAGCAATCGTCTTCTGATTTGCTTTTTGGAAGCAAGTTTTGGCATTGAATCACTGCTTGCCTACTTAATCGAATGGCCGAGCTTTGCCATGATCACTTTGGCCAAGGCATTCGCAAAGTCTTGTGTGTCTCTAGGCATGCTTTGCACCAAAGCACAGCCATCTTCCAGCTCTTTCAGAAGGTCTCAACTGACCACATGATGAACCAAGCCTTGAACGAAATGTTCTGACAGAAGCATAAATGAAACAACATGTGTGCAATTGTGTAGCGTTGCAAATACATGTCTCTTATAATATATAGGATGTCCTACTACTGTACTCGTTTGTAGTCTTCTGCAGTTTGCTTGCACTTTGTTTGCAACAACTGAGGCTCCAGCACTCACTCCCTGTGAAAAACAAAGAACAATTTCAGCCTATATAGCCACAACATGCCGCAACCTTGTAGTTGGTCTTTATTGCTGCATCCCGCTCTACCAATCCAACATTATTTTTACTGTAACAGGAATGGCAATGGTTTTAGGATTTGTCAGGTGAGGTTGGTGCAATCTTTGAGTTTGTTGGTTCTTGTGTGCTCTACTTAAAGCAAGAAAGACAAAGTACTCTGGTAAAGATGTGCCTATGACTATGACCATGTATGTTGAGGTTAACCTACACGGCGTTGAGTTGTGATTCTTTATTAGTGTTTGTTGCGCTTCGTGGCAATGTTTTTTTGCAACAGCTCGCTTCATGGCGTCAGGTTTGGGGCTCTCCCTTCGATGTACCGCCGGTGAACATCTCCAATCCTGGCCCAGGCCATGTGCCGCTTTGTTCTGACGTTGCTTGGATTTAAGATCCATTCGTTCATGGCAAGTGCATGAGCATTGAGAAGATCATGCATGAGGAAGCATGTGTTGTTTCATGCAAACCACTTTAGAGTTGCCTCGAACCCAATGTTGTCAACGCATGTGGTGTGTGCTAATTGATTGAATCTGAGATGTAGAGCGAAGGGGAAGGAAGTGTCAAGATACAAGTTCTTTTACAATAGCATACTTGCTCTATCGTATTGTTCATGTACAATTGCATGGTGCTATACAATGCACCCTGGATCAAAGGCCTTGAGCCTAGCCTAGCTGAAGAGGAAAACAATACAGAGACGTGCACAAACAAACGACCTACAAACAGCTGCTGAATTTTACATAGTAGCGGAGCAAGGGTCCTGGTAACAACAATCCAGGTGAGCTCCAATACAACAACAGGAACAGACACACAAACACAGACAACAGAGGACAAGCCTTGACCCTACAACAGGTAGCTTGTACAGCTGCAACAATGGCAGCACAACCAGCAGCAGCTCCAAATGGAGGAGACCACCTGCCTCCAGTTCCAGAAGACGAGACAGTTACAAACATGGCAAACATGAACAAATACAAACTCAAACCACCTTTCTTCAATGGAGACTATGGCACGTTCGAAGAATGGAAATACAAGTTACAGCATACATGGGATTGCAAGACAACGACTACACAGATTTGCTACAAGCAGCGGAACAGGCCACAGCAGAACTCACAGAGATACAATTACGAGCAGCGGCATCAACAATCGAAGATGGTGAACGACATGTTCGCCTCAGCACCGACTTGAGGTACATCCTCATCAACACAACAACAGGAGCAGCAGCTACAGTCTGCAGACAATACCAACACACAATTGGCTTCGAGATGTACCGACCCTTGTGCATCCGCTTCTCCATCCCATTGGGGACAAGATCCATACAAGATTGTTGAAACCAACATTTGACCAGAACAACTTCGAAGAATCATTTTCCACATGGGAATTTGAGCTACAACGATTTGAGCCAGACAATGGACAAACACTCCCAGACTCCGTGAAGCTTGCCGTATTGCTCAACGAGACAAGTGGACCACTACAACAACACCTACAACTGCTTTCAGGACAAAGCCCAAACTAGGCACGAGTCAAACAAACCATCATCGAGCACTACAGGTCAACAACAGCATTCAGCAAACTACAACAACTACGATCACAATCATCCAGTGTGGCGACAAGCTTCGGTGGAGGACAAGCACCTATGGACATTGGTGCAATCCACAAAGGAAAAGGTAAGTACAACAGTTACAAAGGAAAAGGGAAAGGAAAAGGAAAGAACAAAGGCAAAGGCTACGGAGGATACAACGGCTACGGATACAACAGTTACAACACCAACTACAAAGGAAAAGGAAAGTATGGAGGAAAAGCATTCAACAACTACAACAACAGTCCGATCGGCTTCGGCAATCCATTCGGAAGAGGCAACAAAGGATTCAGCAAAGGATATAACAAAGGCAAAGGAAAGAACAAAGGAAAACAAGCAACAGATACATGCTACAGATGTGGAAGAACAGGACACTATGCCAAAGATTGACGAGTGGCAATACACAACATTGGACAAGGAAAAAGCAATGACCTTGAAGACACGACAGCACAATGGTACGATGACTACTATGACAATGGATGGTACTGTCAGGACTACACGAGACAACAACAAGGACAACAGCCATTGGCACTTCCGCCAATTCCATCCACCAGCAACCACGATATGACACCAATCCATGTCACCGCCATGATCAGCAATGGCAATGACCACAAGACAGACACCACAAATAGCGGCACAACAGACACTATGCACATCATGATCGACAGTGGAGCAGCCACACATGTCTGCCCACTATGGTTTGCAGACAACTATCCAGTGTACAAGATTGACCAAGCACAAAGCCCAAACCTCAGGACAGTGACGAACAAGACAATCCAATGCTATGGAGTAAGATGGGTCTACATGCAATCAAGAGGACAACCAATTGTCATACCCTTCTATGTGTGTGACATTCATGACCCAATCCTGTCAGTGACAAGACTGGCAGAACAAGGCTTTGACATCAGGTTCAACGACACTCCCACAATGCGCCATGACAAGGGATTCAATGTTCCCTTGGTGCAGCAGCACAACCTCTATTACTTGCCAGCAACAATCATGAACCTAGGACAACATCAACAACTACAGCTGAGATATACACAAAAGGGCATGATTGCAATGATTGCCCCAACAACACTGACAAGACATGGACCACAACAAGTCCTTGGAGGCAACAGCGACGATTGGAACTACAACAATGAAGGATACCTTGTACGGTATCACCGGAACAAGAGAAAAGCTCTCTTTGTTCCTGGCGACAATTGCCCAGTACCACTGGAGACATTGAGCAACTACAGACGGACAATCATTCGACGAACAGACGGGAACAACGAAGACATTGTTGAACAATACCATGACTTGAGCAAGCACGAACAACGGCGAGTGATACAAGGAGACACATGGACAGGAGAAACATGGTTCAGAGTGAACAAGCCGCCAGCACAACCAGCAACTACAACAGCGAAGACAACAGAGCAGACAGAGATAGCACCACAGGCACAGCTAGCACGACATCAATCCACAACACTACGGCTCCCGGAACAAGACGGGACAACACAGCAGGTAAGCAGAGAGCCACTGTACAGACACACAACGAAGAAGCCAGCACCAACAACCACGGCAGTACCTGATCCATCCACAATGACACCAACAACAGACTAGTGGATCAGAGAAGGACACTACTGGAAACGAGTTCACGTACAGGTACGGACGACAATGTACGTACCACAACAAACAGACGATGGTCCAGACATTGGACGACTCAAATCGACACGGACAACATTCGTGAACAGAACGGAACAAGGAAGAGGATACACAATCCATGACAATTGGCACGAATCAGAAGCAAGACAGCTTGACAGACAATGGACTGGGCAACAAACTTCGAGGAAGAAGCGACGTACAAGTACGAGTACGACACGGACAATGAAGATGAATCTCAACAAGCACAACGCGCCAAAGGAATGAAGGATCAAAGGCCTTGAGCCTAGCCTAGCTGAAGAGGAAAACAATACAGAGACGTGCACAAACAAACGACTTACAAACAGCTGCTGAATTTTACAGGAAGGAGGGAGGGAGGGAGGGAGCATGCGACTCGCTTGGCTTGAGGACTTGAAGAACTCTTGTTTAAGCAGCTGATAGGTGATGCATTTGGTAAAATGTAGCATAAAGGCATTGAACTCATTTCAGATCATCCTTTGGGACCAGAACTTTTTTCTTCGAGCATTTCAGAAGGACAAGTCGATCTGAGGCTGTGCGTATCGAGAACCAGAACAACTCTTTGCTGTGTTACCGGAACACAAATTTCAACGTGTCGGAGATGAGCGCCAACCCCAATGTATTTGTTTCTTGACCAGTTTGTTGCATGAGGATGCTGAAGAAAAGCAGAATGCATCATTGTGCTGTGACTGTTAAGTGCCAGGTACCAAGCTGATCAAGGTTGTTAATTAGTCAACAAAATGACTCCGACGGTCCGACAGCCTAATCTCTGACTTTGGCACCAGTTGTCGACTGAGTTCATGTGACCTGTTTGTGACAACATCCTAATTTGTGAAGATCTTTGTTCAAGAGTTATATACGGTGTTTTTTAATAACCTTCCAATCTTGACTCACCAGTTCATCCACTGGATGATCCTACAACCGTGAAAAGCCGGAGCCAAAGAAATCTCGCAGCGCTGAGATCCAAACTGGCCCGGACCAAACCTCCTCGAACGTGCTCACGGGGGGCCTGACGATCGGCAACCCGCAAATCACTCAGCTGCTTGGTTTCAGTGATTAGGTTATATAGAGGCCATCGCTAGTAACAAGGGTCATCGCTACTATTAGCATTAGGGCATTACTAGTAGTAAGAAACTATCAGGTTGGAGGCCATCGCTAGTAGGTTTCGGAGGTCCAGAGGTCTCGACACCGAGATCCCAAAGACCGGACACCGCTCCGCGAGCGATGAGCGCCAAGGATCATCCGCAGCCACGAATTCGAGGTGGGCGAGATGACGCTGACCGTGGAAGGCACTGGCTTTGGTACCAACGCCAATGGGAACCTCGCAGCTAGGACGCACTTCTGTGCCCGTAGTGGCCACCCACCATTGATTCGGCGTGTGGAGGTTGCCCGTCTCCAATCTTAGGTGCAAGAAGAGTGGGTAGGTTGTGAAGGTGACAACGAGACAGGTTGATTCTTGGCAATCTCACTAACAGAGCGGGAACATGTTGGAAATTACACCCACGAATTCAATTCTTCATTGAAGATTCTGCTCAGCACGTTCGATTTTCACAAATGGTTACTCTAGTTACACGTGGGCGACTGACTGACAGGCAGTGACAGGCACCAATAGCCTGATGACTCAGCCTGAAGTGACGAGTGTTGAAACGGTCAAAGAGTGGCAAGATAGCGTGAAAACAGTGAAATACGGAGAAAGCAATGCCAGGAACCTCCTGACAAATCCAATGGGAACCCGATGATTTGTCCTATTGCAAAATTCTTTGAGTGCAGATGTTCGACAAGGGAAGGAAAAGCGCTTGTGCTAAGAATCAGTTTCTCGCACCAAATTCACTTCTTTTTCTTCAGCTCTTTGGGGCCAGTGGCATCAGTGACGGACGACTAGTGACGTGCGCCACATAAGCAGGTGTAAATAAGGCAACCACCCGCAATTCAGAGGCCATGACATGTTCAACAGAAATCACCATGCAGGTTTCACCTGCTGCTTAATTGTCAAAAAGAGAGGAATAGTTCTTAGTTCTTGCCTACCTGTTTGGCTCAGCTTCCCATCTGTGTCATGACTCATGATGTCAGTCCTTTCATGGAAAACTAAACTTCTCATCTCCACACTTGCAACCCTTCACCTTTAGGAAAGTAATGGTGTCCAAGTCTTAGATGAAACCAACAACATGTGTAAGTAGAAAGACAAATTAAAAGAAAGGAAGCTAAAAGAAGGAAAATGAAGCAAAGAGTGACAAGGAGTGACCATATGTGTTTTTGGTTTTGTTTTTCCAAGATAAAGAAATAAGTTAAGACATTCAATTCCACGCCTCGGTCTCGCTATTTTCCCCAGGTGGTCTCGCTGGAGAGCTTCGGCCCGCGGACCCCGGAAGTGCGTGACATTCGGCTGGCAGAGAACCTGGTTGAAGAATTGGGTGCCCCTGGCACCTTGGACGAACACAACGCTAAAAGCGAAACAGTCGCACAGACCAACCTGTAAAGAACCGACTGTAAGGCCTATATCGGGTTGAGAAGTTATCATTGGGTGCTATATTAAGGGCTTACGCCCGTAGAGCCAGCCGGCCAGGGGCCCACAACTGGGGAGGGGGAACGAGTTGTAGAAACAAAAACAGCCGCCCAACATAGTTGTCACACGTTGTAAATCTGGAACTTCACAGGGACAAGGTTAGGGTTACGGTTGAAGGTGTGAGGGAATGTTGGTTTCATAAGTAGCTGGGCTTCTTGGACTTGTTTCACTGAAGTTTGGGCTGGTCCAAGTCCATGTTTAGCGTTCTTGAGGTGTTGTTCTGGTGGGGCTCAAAAGCAACAATGGGGCAGTCTTTGTTTCTAGGACGGGGTAGAGACAACAACTCCTTTAGAGGGGAGGGTGCAAGAAACAATACAAAAGAAACACAACCACGGGGCTCCAGCTTTTTGCCTCTAAGATGTGGCACCGGTTCCTATAGGTGGTGCTGGTGGCGGTGGTGGTGGTGGTGGTAATAGTGGTTGTTGCTGTTGTAGGAAGAAGACGGAGAAGAAGACGAAGACGAAGACGAAGACGAAGACGAAGAAGAAGAAGAAGAAGAAGAAGTGGAAGAAGTGTATTGACAGGGCTGCAGTGTTTGTTTGTACTTTCTTGTTGTTGCTATTGTTGTTGGTGGTGGTGGTGGTGGGTCGGTGTGTATGTGTGTGTGTGTGTGAGGCCAGGGTGGGCTTTGCTGACCCATCTTGGAGCTATGTTGGCGTAGCTTGCAGCTATGTTCATGTTGGGGCCATCTTCGGGCGATGTTGGGCCTCCGGAGGAAACCCTCCGGAGGACACGGCAGGACTTAATGGCCCGCTCCGTTTCCCGCCGACCCACAATGGCACACAGTGCCAGACATAGGTTTGGAGACCACATGACTGCATGGCCGCATTGCTTGCAACAGTGGCAAACGGTAAATGCTAACAAGTGAGTTGGAGAGAGGGGATCGGAACCAGAGAGGGGCCAGGATAGGTTCTGGGCAGAGCATGGCCCGAGGAAACCCTCCAACAATCGTACGCTGCGGCTAGAAATTAGCACCTTGAAGGAGGTCATCGGTGCCAAACAGGGCTCCCTGCCAGGCACTGTTAGAGTGTGTAAAAGTACGCATGATTGAATTTGCGGCGGTTGCACTGAGGAATGTTCTGTCGTTGGGGCGTGCTTGGCTGAACAGCCAGGAAAAGAGAAGTGCCTGTTGTGGTGTTTCAGGTTATGGTGCTGTGAAACGGAGCAAGCGCGCAGGGGCGCCCAAGGAAAACTTACAATAGTGCTGCTAACACGCGTGCTACAATACCTTATGCCCGCTGCTGTGGAAGGGAGGGAGGGCTGGGTGAAGTGTGCGATGTCACCAACTCCGCGCTGGGGACAATGTTAAAGCCAAAATATAGCATTGGTTGTCAAACAGACAAAACCATGTTGCCACAAGACACGCCTCACCCCTGGCGACGCAGAGGGTCGGCGGGTTGATTTTCAAAGACAATGTGACATAAGGGTTTCTTCCGTGGATAATTAGGAGGCTCACCGAATGAATTGTTTATTAGGTGTTTGGCTGGTGAATCCTTTCATTTCATGAATCTAGCGTGGTTCCTTGGCATGTATGACGGGATGGAAGCAAGTTCTGCTAGCCGAGATTACGTGACGAACTGCCAGATCGTGACCCACGAGGAGACCGTGACGGATGTCAAGTCAATACACTGTGAACTTGGTGACCTTGATTGTGGCAAGCGCGTTTGTTTACCATGTTTTTTGGAGCAAACTGGCTTACAGCATTTAACAGCTAGCATTGTTGCAGTCAAACAAAAGCCTGGAAACGAGCTGCCAACTCCGGTGATCAAGTGGTCTCACAGAATCCCAGTATGACAGGCCCTTGAAATCCTTATGAAAAGCCAAATTTCTTTTCCACGTCATGAATGATCCCACAAAACGAAATCGGAACCTCGGTCCGACTCGGTCCAAAAAGAATCCAAACTTGAAGTTACAGTCCCAGAAGTTTGCTATTTATGTGTTCGTTCGTATGGTTAGAATTGGCAATACGGCATGTGAGGCATTGAGCATTGTTCTGCTTTGGTCACCGGGAAGTAGAGCCAGAGGAAGGACATGTGTGATATTTATATGTCACTTGCAGAGCCCAGCTGTGTGCCTTCTTTTGTTCATTTTTGTGCAGCTCTCACAGAAAGTTTAAGCAAAGCGGTGCCCCTTCCTTCTCACTTTTGTTTTCGTTCCCCAAACAGTTTACTGTTGGGGTTCTATCTTAGAAAAATAGAGCTGGCCACACTCACTGGCCGCGCCCCTGAACTCTGTGGCTGGGCTCTGTGCCCCGGCTCTGTGTCCGGGCCTTCTCCTCCTCTTGTCCTTGTCTTGGCCGCGCCCCTGAACTCTGTGGCCCGGCTCTTGTCCTCCTCTTGTCCTTGTCTTGGCCGCGCCCCTGAACTCTGTGGCTGGGCTCTGTGGCCTGGCTCTGTGTCCGGGTCTTGTCCTTGTCTTGGCCGCGCCCCTGAACTCTGTGGCCCGGCTTTTGTCCTCCTCTTGTCCTTGTCTTGGCCGCGCCCCTGAACTCTGTGGCTGGGCTCTGTGGCCCGGCTCTGTGTCCGGGTCTTGTCCTTGACTTGGCCGCGCCCCTGAACTCTGTGGCTGCGCTCTGTGGCCCGGCTCTGTGTCCGGGCGTGCAGTTCCCAAACAGCTGGAGGCATTCGTGCATTCGCTTCCACCAACATGGAATTTTCGGAGTTGACGCCGACGCCAAAAAAATGCTGACGCTGTTTAGGGTCTATGCTGGTATAATATTGAAACCCATGTAGGATGAAATAGCTTAAGTTGTGGGAGTCTCAGGCTCACATGTTGAGATTTTGACAATCCCAACAATCCCAAACCACACGGCTCACATATGCTCACATGGTCATGTTTTAGATTGAACCTTTGTGTCCATGAGGTGCACCGAAGGTTCAGTTTCACGAAGGTGCTTTCAGCTCACTTGCAATGGCGAGGACACTCGCATCGAATCCAAGTGTGTCACCTCGGAAACCCAGAGTGTCTTGGGAGCGGAGGTCAATGAACGTTGCTTGGTGCTTGAAGAGTTTTCTCAGGCACAGGTACTCGAAGAAGCTCATGTTTGTGGACGTTTCGGTGTTCTTCTTGTGCCCCAAGAAATCATTTGGGGGACAACTGAGTCACGATTCTGACAATGTTTGATCGGCTGAGATATAAATAGAGGCTAAACAAAGTTCCATACTGATTCAGGTTTTTGTGACTTCACCACACCAAAGAAATTCGCATGGTTTGCTCCAAATTGATTCAAGTAGTATTCCTTGTACGTCATGAACAGAAAGAATGGTGAATAGCGCTGGACAAGGGTTGTATTGACCCTGACATCTGGCGGCCCAGTTTTCTACAGGGAGAAAGTGGAGGAGGAGGGTGGTGGCAACGGTCGCCGACTTCAGCAGGATCTGACTGAGCCACCTGTCAACGACGGGTGTGGCAGGTGTGTGGTCGATCGGGTTCAGGAATGGATGGCATTGCCGGCATCAGGGACCTGATTCGGCATGAAGAAATGCCACGTGCGAGGCAAATCAACACCACTTAGTAGCATAACTTCAACAATTCCGGTTGAGAACGGAGAGGAGAAAACCTATGAAAAATGTTGTTTCTTTTGGAAATTTGATAAAAACATATCTTTGCACCTGTATGACCATGCTTTTCAGCACCCTGCACGCCCTTCCATACGCAGGTTGGCGCTGAAGCTCACCCCACTGCCCGTGGCCATCACGGTCTCATATGAGCGACTTGATGAGCGCATATCCGAAAACGATCCAACTTTGAGAAGCATTTGATTGATACCCAGATTCCAGCACATCCCAGTCATCACAGTACAAAGGGATCGTATTGATCTTGGGAAGAAATTAATCAAATCCTTATCAAAAGTGTCGTAACCGGTCTGGAGAGTCTGGCCATGTTCGAGTTTCGTTGGAAAGAAAACAAAAAGATGCCAATGTTGTTCCTAGGAACTCGCCTAAATGTACTGGATTGACTGGTTGGATCGGTTCGATCCTGGAGTGGCCGAAAGAGTATGTATTCGGCAAAATCTGGCTATTGGCATTCCATCCAGACATTGATGGATCACCATATTCTCTTTTCAATCATAGTGATTCCTCTTGGACCCCAAAATAAGAATACGGGACCCTGCCACTCAGGAGGGGTTCTGCTGTTTGGAAGCCCATATCAAAGGGGACAAAAACCAGCGAAGGAATTGCGCCATGCACTGCAAGTGCTCATTGGAGCAAAAGCTATGTTTGAACCATCAGTCGGATTTGTCTCTGCTGTGTGACAGTGGCTTCTCATCCCAACGGTGCATCTTTTGTGGGGCTGCCTGCATTTCGGAACAAGTAGGGGGATCAGCCATTTTCTGAGGCTGGACTGCACTGTTCTTGAAAGGCGGGAGGGAGCCCCGTTGTGGCACCGCCAATCAAACTTATCAATACCTTCTAATAGCAATGGCCTCCAACCTACTAGCGATGGCCTCCAACCTAAAAGGCCTTATGTTTCCCTAAAAATCTAGGAACCAATCATGCGCAGGGTTCTTTGGCCTTCTGTGTTCCAAGCCTAGTAGCTACTTAAGCTACCAGTTTCTTCTGAATCGCTCGTTCCCTTCCCCAAAACTTATCACTGGTTATATAATCACGACAAATAGGTGTTTGTGTATGTATATATCCCCAAAACACAAAATCCTGCCCTTCAAAAAAGGGTGCACATATATCTATATACGCATATAATCTTGAAAGCGCACATGGTGCTGCTTCATGGGGTGCTTCTTCATTGCAGTCATATTCACACTAAAACCTACTAAATTCCTATGAAATTCCTTTGAAGGGCTATGAAGGGAAAATGGTGGGAATGTGTTAGGATTTTGTGGGTTTTGGTCAGTCAGAGTCTCAGCCAGTTCCTTCTGAAGCCCATTTTCAGGCTCAGGGTTTGAACTTGGAAGGTGACACCATGCCATCCAGAAGGAGGAAGGCAGTGCCTGGTAGGTGCAGCCTACCAATGGGCTATGCTCACCCAATGGAGCTGATGCAACAGGGCTTTCAGGTACCAACCTGGATGAGAGGACAAATGATGCCCCAGCAGATGATGGTGGAGAACCAGGAGCCTGGGGAGAGTGATGATGAATCTTCATCTTCGACCCTTGGTTATAGTAACATGGGGTGACACATGCACAGGGTTATTTACAGTGGCAGGCAGGCTTCACAGACAGATTTCAGCAAATGGGTGTTTGATTTGAGTGTAGGTGTTTGTGAGGGCAGTGTAGCCACTCAGTCAATGGTGACCACTGAGGAAGTCAAGTGGTGGCAAGTCTTCCAAAAGGAAGGATGCCAAGAGAAGGAGGAAAAGTGGAAAGACTGAGAAGAAAACCAAGAAGAAGACTGGGAAGTCAAAAGACAAGAATGGTAGCCACTTGACCCTCTTTAAATTTGGCCTAGTCAATCCAGTGAGTGTTGTGTGTTACCAAAACAATTGTGTATGAACAGAATGACATGGGGCCTCAAATAAATATAATATAGTTAGCTAACATAGTTCAATTCCAAGGTCCAAGGTCCAAGCTTTGAGCAGTCAGTGACCAAAAAAGGACCCTTTCTTCCACCATGCAATGCAGCTCACCAATGGTTGAGGCTCAGACTCTGAGACAGACTCTTCTGATGTAATCGATGAGGATGAGCTGGATAAAAA
>CAXAMN010028027.1:3418314-3431010 GCA_963970005.1 Durusdinium trenchii
TCATAATTTGAAGCAAAAACCTGAAGGGGCAGCCCAAAAGTGGGAAACTCTGAAACCTATATGGAAGTAAGGGCATAGGAGTATATAAAATTTTAAAAAATCAAATTTAAAAAAAGGGCAGCATTTCCCCCCTTTTTCTCAATATTTATGAATTATAATTTTTGGCTGGAGGCAATCCCCAAAAGTGGGAAAAAGTTAGGCTTTGGTGGGAAAGTGTCAGGTTGGAGTGGGAATGTGTCAGGGTTTGGTGGGAATGGTTCAGGTTGGAGTGGGAAAGGGTCAGGGTGGAGCAGGAATTGGTAGAACAACACCATATACCTGCACCAAAAGTGGGAGACCATGGTGGAAGAATGGTGTAGGGAAGTTGTGGGAAAGTGTTAGGAAAAAGGTAGGTGGTAACACATGGGTGGTGCCCAAAAGTGGGAAAATGGGACTCAGTGGAGTGGTCACCCAGCTGAGGACATGAGGAGGGTGAAAGACCCTACTTTGAAGACTAAGAAGAAGGGCAAAGACAAGGGCAAGGGCAAGTCTATTTGGGATGATGATGACCATCAGAGCTTCTGGCCTAGTGGAAGCAGCAGCTCACAACATGCAGCACCCAAAGGGTATGATGCTTTCCAGGCAGTGTGATGGGGGATGACTTGATATTTGTTCTTCAATAGATACACAACAGTTTTGAAAGTACCACTTGCAGTAGCTGTAATGTAGTTGTGCATAACATAGTGAGCCACTGACTGCCAGTGGTTGAATGTGCACAACTGCCTTCAGGAAAGTTGGGGCCCTTGGGCTGGAAAAGGCTGGGGCTACCCAATGGTGGCACCTTGGGGTTATGAACCTAGTCTGCGTTTCAAGCACCTCACTGGGTCCAAGGCTCACCTGTTTTGTGTGACACCATGCATTCAAAAACCTTGATGCCACCATGGCAATTAAATACTGATAACTGATAATGGTTGGCAATTGGCTGGGTGAGTATGTAGCTTCAGCCAGTTGGGTGAACTACTGAGGAGATGCCACCATGGGCAGGAGCTGGCATGTGGATGGCCAAAGGCAAGGGTATGATGGCAAAGGGATGCACTGATACTTTGACACAACTCAGGGCATGTTGGTGGTTTTGTGTATATTAATTTGTATAGAGTTATATATTATATATGGTCAACCAGCACTTAGATGTTTGTAATTAAATTACATTGTTGTGCCTGCTAATAATTAGTAACTAGATTCAATGTGGTGTTCATTGGCCTGTTAAAAGAAGCTGGGGCTTGGTTTATCTAAGGCCAATGCTGCTGCTGTTGACAATGATGATGGGCCTCGCCCTCCACATGAGAATCCTCCTGGGAAGAAGAGGAAGACCATGGCTGATGGTGCAAACAATGAGGACAAGAAGCACAAGTCTGGGCATGCTGATGGACCTAACTTTGACAACCTGCATTCAACTGGGGATGCAGCCCAGCTGTGTCCATTAAGGTTTTGCATTGCATGATTGATTTCATGGACAGCATGACCACAAATGGTATTCTTAAAGCAACCAAGACTTGGTGGGGTTACTCAGTATAGAGTCAGGGGGAGTGCCTGACTGAGGTAGACAAGAAGTCATTGTCATTGGGTTCTTGGGAAATGTCTCCCCAGGAAGCTGCATCTGATCCAGAGTCAGAGTCTGAGAATCTTTCTCCTCAGCAGCCACCAGAAGAAGATAATGATATCCTGGTGGCTGACAAGGCATTCATTGACAGTGAGGTGAACCTGTTGAACAAGGCAGAGGAGGAATTCAGGCTCAGGATGTGGGAGCTGACACCCATTGAGAAGACTGCCCTGAAGCAAAGGCATCTTAGATTGAATGAATTGAATTTGTGGTGTGTGTATAATGTTATATATTTCATTTGTATTGGGTTTTAACTTAATTTTGTAATTTTTGTAAAGGCCAGCCACCCAGTGCCAAAACATGCCCAGCTCAGGTTCAGTGAGGTGAAGCACAAAAACATGTTGGCCAGGCTGTTGAAGAGGGTGAACTGCATCAGGGCTTGCCAAACAGGCCAGTTACTTTGCACATTGTGCACTCACATATTTCACAACTCTTTATATAAATGGCATTTTATTTGCATGTGTTTGTCACCTGTTTATCACCTCATTGCACCCTTGGCTTTGGCTCCCTGACAGCTTTGCAGCTGAGCATGCTGGAAAGGGGAGCAGATCCTTTGCCTGGCCACAAGTGTCCCCTCCTTTCTGTGGATGGCACCCTTTGCAGGATCCTCTACATGTGCCACTTGGAAGCTAGGCTCACACCATGGCAGCTTTTTTATTACAAAGCAACACATGACATGCAAGACTTTAAAAGTTTAATCCAACCTGGCACACATTGATCAGTTGGGGCTTGGGGCATGTTTCACTCAGCTCTCAACTCAGGAGAGCTGCATCCCCATGGAGAAGTCCTGCAGGTGCCTGCCTGCTACCAGCTTCATGTACAAGGGGTGTGGCTGCCAAGGCAAGACCTGGCTGACAAGCAAGGAGTCCTACCTCAAGCATCGATGTGCAGTTCACTCTTTGTGCTTGAGGTGTGGTGGGAGGCTTGCAATGGCTTCAGCAATGTTGTTGTTTTTTGCAGTGAGGGGCTCCAGGCCTGCTGACTTTGTACAAAGGTTTGCATGGTGATGTGGGTGTTTTGACTGACTGAGTGGACATTTGAGGCTATGCAAAAGAGCAGCTGAAGCTGAGCCAAGCAAGGTGGATCCTCATGCTTTGTTGTGCAGATGCAATATGGTGGCCTTGCATGGCAATGGATGGGCTCACTGATGGCTAGGAAACTTGCTTGAGACAGTGTGGCACTGTTTGTAAGTTCAATGGCAGTTCTGTTAGACTGTAGTGATTGAATGGCAATGGCAAGAAAATGCTTTGAACTTGGATTGTCACCAGGTGACCTGCATATGAAGAGGGTATGGATGTGGCACATTGAGCATGGCTTCTCCTTGGGCTTTCTGGTTGGAAAGTGTTCCTTGTCAGGCTACTGAGTAACTAGTGATGATTAACATTGGGCACAGAAGTGTTTTTGTGTGGAGCTTGAGTGCTCATGAAATGTGGCTTTCAAACAGCAGTGGCATCCAAGCAAGGCTTTTTGGACCATGGAATGGATGGTCCTGGCAATGGATGAGGCCTGGGGGACTTAAATGCAATGCAGCTGCAGCCAGTGGCTGGGCATTGTGACTGTGGCAGACTGCCAGTGGAGAGAGCTTTATTAATTGTGCCTGTGGCTCAAATTTAATTTGGCACAGTGTGCCAGACTCAGTGGTAAAGTGCCTCAGAAGGCATCCACTCACTTTGCCTTTGTGCCCTGCCCACCCTACCCTAGGGGCTTTTCTTTGGTTAGGTCAGCAATGGCCTTGGTACTGGTAAGAGGAGCAGATGGTAGTGAAGCTGGTGCACAACAACAGGAGAAGGTGCCAGGTGAATGGGATGCATTCAAAATGCCCTTTGGTGTGGCAACTCTGGAGTCCTTCCAGCTGAGGGCCTATTTAAACAAGGTCCAAGAAGGAGAGGCTCAGAAGGTTGAGTGGCTCTGGGGCAGAGTCCATGACTATTGCAAAGTGCAACAGCAACCTGGAAGAATGCTGGCCTTGAACCTTGAAAGCATCAAGGCTGAACTCAAAGCCCTGCTGGTTCCTGAAACAGAAGTGCACTACAGAGGGCAACTCATCCTGCAGAACCCAGATGCAGAGTGGAAGTGCCACACCCTAGAGAGCAGGGGTCTTTTGGTGATGACCATTTGGCTCATGAAGAACAGGGGATTGAAAGCCTTGAGCAAGAACAAAGCTTTGAACCTACTGCTTGGGTTGGCAAATCAATGCCTGGATCTGGTCAAATCTTGTACTGGAGTTGTGGTGGACAGAAGGGGTGGCTTGAAGCAAATGGAGCTACCTTTTGAAGAGAATGGAATATGCAGAGCTGCCTTTGAAAGTCTTGTGGAGCAGTGCCCAGGGGCCAAGGATCTCTGGCAGAAACTCATGAGGACCAGATGGATGGGCCACTGCATCATTACACCAATTGATGCTGCCTCATTGGGGGATGTCCTGTACTTCCTGACTTGGGCCTACTGCCACCCAAGGATGAGCAGAATCAGAGGCTGCAACCTGCACCATGACCTTGTTCTTCAGACATTACCTAGGCTCATCAACACCTGTGGCAGGTGCCTGGACCTTGTGGCAGCAAACCTTGCCAATCAGGAGCTGAGGGCACTGCCAGCCCTGCAAGGCAAGAATGGTCAGGCAAGAAGGCAGGCAGACCCAGTGAACAAAGTCATCCTGCTTTACAGGCTCAGGAATGAGAGGTTGAACAGAAGGAGGGTTGCAGCTACTCATGAGGAGCTGGGTTCTGCATCCTCCAGTTTGATCAAGTATGAGTCCTATGTTGATTGCCTCCTGCACAGCCAGGCCCTGAGACAGGACTTTGAACAGATTTGGCAAGATGCTCCTGAGAAGAAGCAGGTCCAGATCTCCTGGGACCCCTCTTCCTATGGGGGCAAGGAAGTGTTGGTGTCCACCCTGTACTCACCTTGGGCTGAGAAAGGTGCCTTCCTCATGAACCAACAGCTGACACATGTCATGCTTTCAGAGGTGTCAGAAGAGCTCTTGCCCCTAGCCAGGCAATCCAAGCTCAAAAGGATTGAAGGCTTTAAAGAGCTGAGGGGGGTGTCTGCAGCACTCAATGGTGTGGGGCTGAGTTTGATGGACTTTGCTGTCCCTGAGGGGCTGGTGCTGAGACCATTGAAGAAGGGTGAGTACAGAATACCTGCAGAAAAGGAAGGGTACTTCCTCATCTTCGACAGTGCCACCAACAGCTTAGTGCCAGAAATTCCTGATGGCATCTCTTTGGGCAGGGTACCTGCACTGGTCTCTGTGAGCGACCAGGGGCCCATCAATCTTTCTGCCCTCAACTTCTTGCAGTACTCTCAAGAAGCCTTGTTGATCTCAGTGCAATTCGATCCCTTCCACAGAGGGTGGAATGACCTCAAGAATGCACTGAAAAGGGCAGAGTGCAAAGCCTGGAAGGTGGTCTTGCAACTGACCCTGGTTGCTAACCTACCATATGGCCCATTTGGAACTTCTGCATGGTACTACAAGAAAAGGGCAAAAGTGGAGGAATTTTTGGGCACCAGGGACATTCATGCAGAGTGCTGGCAGACCTATCAACATTTAATTGCCCTGGAGAAGAGAATTCAGGAGCCCAGAACTGAGGAAGATCAGTGGAAGCTCTTCCATTCCTTGAGGACCATGCCTTCGGTTGTCGAGAAGGGACCACTCATCAAGTTGATGAGATGGTTTAGCTTCTTCGAGTCGATGTGCTTTATGGAAGGACAGTTTTGGTGCACAAAGATGATCCTGGAGGAAAAGGTCGGTGGCCAGCCTGATAATGAAGATGAGTCTGGAGGAGAGGAAAAGGCTGAGAGGCAAAATGACCCAGCCAAGGAATTACAGGAGCTGAAAAAGAGGAAGGGCACCTGGAAGTTAGCTCCTTCACTCATTACAGACAGGACCCTTGCCATCAAGGACTGCATCATGTCCATTGGCAAAGCTGTGTGGAAAACACATGCTGGAAGAGCAAGAGAGGTCAAGACTCCATTGCAAGTCCAGCAGCTGCACATTTCCTGTGCACAACACAGATTTTGGGCAGCTGAGTTGGAAGATTTGGTGACTGCCAGCTTGTGGGACACCAGAACACTGGACCATCTTCTGCCAGAGTACAGGGGACATGCAGATGTGATGGAGTACCACACAGACATGTTCCACAAAGTGCTGGAAACCAGGGCTCAGTCTTTGGTGGCCTTTCATGAGCTCCCTCCCTGCTGCTTCTTCCACTCCTTGGCAAAAAATGAAGCTGTGTCAGTGGAAGCCTGCAGCCAGGCCATCAATCTGTGGAATGTGCTCCTGGAAGTTGAGGCTGCCCATCTGCAGGGGGCAGACATCAAGCCACTCCAACTTCTTCACTGGAGGCGCAGCCCATTGACCAGGTGCATCCTCATGGCTTTTGAGCAAGACAGACTGTTGGGGTGGGAAGGAACTGCCCATAGTCAATCGAAGCCCCTACAGACTTTGCTGAGCAAGCACCTGGGTGATTCCAGGGTCATCGAAGTCGCCCACCAATCAGCAAAGGATGTCATCAGGTCATCGAAGGCAAACACATTCACCAACACAGCCATAATGCAGCAAGTCCTGAACAGCACTGCTCTTTCCTCCAGAAAAATCGACCAGGTGAAAGTGTCACCAGGCAGCAAGGTGCAAGCTGAGTCACAAAGACACAAACAGGAGACTGTGTCCAAGATGATGAAAGCTTCCACACACACTTTGCCCAAGAAGATCCAGGATCTGATGCAGCCTACCCAAAGCTGGCCTTCCCCAAGCCCAGCAGGCCTGTTCCAAAGCGCAGCAGCAACCCAGTGGATCAGGCATTTCTGGAACCAGAGTGCACCTGCAGCAGAGGACATCAACAGGGCATGGTTGTCTGTCCTGACCTTGCCAGGATCCACCATTGCAAACTCAGTGACATCGACAGTGCTCAAGGTTGTGGCTACTGCAGAGTATGGGTTCCTGGCCTGGGCTATGAGCCTCAAAGTCCTTGAGAATGGTGACAGGGTGTTTGTTCTCATGCCAGATCGAAAGCACTTGCAGTGGCACCACATAACAGACCTGGAGTCATGGGTGTATTTGCCCTGCAAACCTACCCTCATCAATGACATCCAAGGACCTTTGGGGTGGAAAGTCGAAGGGGCCCCCATGCCTTTGGAACAGGCTGTGGTGATGAAGGGGATGCCAATCACTGTCCAACAAATGATGGACCTGGTGAAGTATATGGGGGGTAGCCTCCCAAGCAAGAGTAAGCCCAGCAGGAAGGCAATGGAGGAACTATTGATGAAGAGTGTGTTCCAGCCTGAGAATGTTCATGCTGCCCAAGAGGAATTCTCCAGGATGAAAAACAAGAAAGTAGAAGAGACCAAATATGAGATAGACTCTGACTTTTCTGAGCTTCTGTCAGAGCTGGGCCAAGATGATGCAAACACACAAGACCTTAAGGACTTGAAAAGCAAGAGGAGGCAACAAAGGGTAGCAAGGAAAATGAAGAAGGATGATGTGCCTCTCAAGGAGGACAAGCCCAAGAGGGGTAGGGGGAGAGGTCGAGGCAAAGGTCGAGGAAGGGGCAGGAGTGCAGGCAAAGGGAAGCCTGAAGAAGAGGAGACAAACCCACCCCAGAAGAAGAGGAAGAACTTTGTTGAGAAGCTGCTTGAGGCAGCCAGGAAAAAATTGAGGACACATGATGGGGAAACCAAGCACACTGGACAGGAGGAGGTGAGTGACAAGAAGGAGCCAGCACCACCTGGAACAAGTGTCTTTGATGAACCTGAGCGCAACCCTGGTGGGGCATCATCGTCCTCAAAAGCACCCCCACCAGCACCAGCCAAGACTGAGGGTGGAGTACCAGCACCAAGAACACCATCGGTCAAGGTCTACAAAAGTCCAGAGGACATCTTGAGCCACATTGCTCCCCCTGGCTGCACCTTTGGCTTGAGCCACTATGACCACAGGTTCACTTCAAGGTTCGCTGTGGAATCAGAGAAGTTCCTGCCACCCTTCCACACCAAGACCATGACTGCAGCATTCTTCAGGATGAGGACTTGGCAGGACGCTTTAAGGACAGTGCATGAACATAATTGGAAAAAATGGGGCCTGGTGAAGGAAGAGAACCCATTGCCACCAGGGAAGGTGGAACAGGTTCCTGGTGATGTACCACAATGGGTGTTTGAGGCCCTGCAGCCTGCAATAGACAAGCTGCCAGAGGTGAGGAGGTACACCAAATGATGAAGCATCACTGTCTGAGTCACTCTGAACATGTAAATAGCATTCATTGGTGCTGGAGGCCACCTCTAAGAGGTGGAGGCAGACCCATTTGAAGATTTGAAGGGCTCATTTGAAATGCACATTTGAAGAGCTCATGTGTGAGATGGCCAAACCCATGCCTGGAAAACAAGTAGTGCTTGAATATTGAATGCTGCCAGTGCTTGGAGACTACTTTGAATAGCAGTCAGTATGTGCTTACTCTTGTGGAGGGGGGTTGCCCAGGTGTGGTGCTGGCCCACAGGTGATCCCAGCCTGCTGCTTGGTGGCTGCCACTAAATCAATTAATTGGGGGTGGGGGGTTTGGAGACTTGGCCTGTTTATTAGAAAAAGGAAGCCTGGGAGGGCCCATTGGTGTGGGCCCTTGCTTGGCACCAGGAAGTGCCTGAAGAATGCCTTTCATTGTTTGAGTTTGGCTAAGCATGGTCCTTGCAGCTGCTTTGATTAGCACCAAGTAAGTACTTACTTGGGCTGATTTGCTTGATAGCACAAGGGAATGCAACCTTGAGAAGCCTTGGGCTGATGCCCTTGCAAGTTGTTTGATTAGCACCAGGGAATGAATGCATGCATGGCATGGTGGGGGAATGCTTTTGACATGTCTTTGGGCTGATTTGCTTGATTAGCACAAGGGAGTGCGTTTTGCACTTGATCTGTGGACTTTAGTGCCTTTGATCTGTGGCCTTTAGTGCCTTTGATCTGTGGTCTTCTTTGTTTGCCTTTGATCTGTGTCCCAAAGACTTTACAAGAGAGTGCCTGGTGAAGGCACTGTGCCTTGGGCTGTCAAAAGGCATAAACTTTTAGGCTTGTCAGGCCTTCTTGACCAACCCAGCCTCTGCCCCTTGGTGTTTGGCAATGGTTTGTTTTAATATATGTTTTTTTTCACACTGTTTAGCCCCTGGCAACTTCAGGAGGAGCAAAACCTGTGACATGAGGGACTTGTGCAACTAACTGTTCAGTGATGAGTCACTCACTGTTTTTTGTAACTTATGATGGCACATGATCTTTTTAAGACTGAGGTTTCTTGTGTGGACTGAGGGTTGTTTGAGGTGTGTTTGCTTGAGAGTTGTGCCATACTCCCTGTCAGGTGGATCAATATAAATGGCCACAAGGGCCTTACACCAGAGCTCAGTCAGTGAAAAATGGAGCTCCAATGCTGCTGTTGGGGAAGACATGTGTTTTAGTGTTTTTTATGTGATTTTTTCAGGTTTTGATGGGAGTTCATTAGGTTATGTTGGGTTTATGTTTGTTTCCTGAAGGATTCTGTTTGTAAGTCACTTGAGTGAAGCGATGCTCTATGAAGAGGGTATGGATGTGGCACATTGATATAAGTGGACACATGATGATCAACGGCCCGAATCAATGGCTGTACATTGCAGTGCGGTGATCCATGATTAGCTTGGGGCAGCCCGAGACCCAAAAGTGCACACCTCACGTTGGCTCCCACAAGCACATTGAAGAGCCAATAGAGCCTGTGAAAAGTTTGCGATACTGTGAGTACTTGTACATCAAACCTTGGAACATACAATCTTGGTCAAACAGAAACTGACAAACAAACGCACATTCCCCCCCAGAGGCCATTCTGGGTTGTTGGACATTGATGTACGACCCACCTTTCAAGAGTCTCGTGGAAACTGAAGCAGACATTTTTAGATGTTACTGCGACATTTGTGGCAATATAAACCCTATATATCCTTATAACTTCCGTGGAGATGTGTACAGTGTTTGGGTTCTGTGCCGTCCTAGTTGGACTTCACCATTTGCAAGTCTTGACAGGCTTAACGAGACATGTGGCCAGCGCCCACAGAATCTGGGCACGCCTATGGCCAGGCGATGGACAATTTGCACTTTCTACCCCGAGGGCAATGAGCCGTGCTTGCTACTGTTTCCTCATCTTTCTTCCCTTTCCTCCGCTCGGATTCCACCGGTTTGAAAGTTTGCCTTGCCGTGCAGGGAATGGCAGACGGTGCGCTTGAAGCCATGCCCAGCCGGAGAGCATCGGATTAACTATACAGGCCTGAAGTGACAAAGAATCAGCCTTTTCGCTCCACATCCTTGTGGCGACGGCAGGTTCGGAGTGCCTGCAATGTCAACCAGGCAAATTCAAGAGAGCCTCAACTGCAGAGAACGACTGTGCTGGGACGAACTGAGAATCTGTTCTCACTCCAAGTCCGAATTGTCCGGCAGGTTTTCAGATGTCGTTTACACATGTTTACACCGCTTTGTTACCAGTTGCTGTGTGATAAGTGTTTTATGGCGCTTTCGTTTGGATTTGAGGAACCCCAAGTCTGAGGCGGTGTGGGGCCTGCTTTGCTTTGCGACTTGTGCGACCAGCGCTCCTGGATGGGGCTTGCTGGTGCAGGAGCCAAATTGATTTGCAAACGCAACTCGAAGGTTCAAAATTTGTTCCGGTTGTATGTTAGAACTCATGAGAATCTTTGCCAGTTCGTGAAGCCATAGCGCCAATCCAGTTTGCTCCCCAGTGGGTCAGGTTGTTTAAAATTCGAAGTGCATGCAAAGCAGGGTGTCGACAGCTGGCTTTGTGCCCAAGTGGGCAACAGTAACAGGATTACTTTGCTACGCGAAACATTCCCATGTTTCTTCAAAGACGCTTGCGATGTGTCTGATGGTCCTTCAGAGAGATGCTCTTGGCAACTAATTGGCTATTTCTATGTCTCAAAGAGAAGACATGAAGAGAAAAAGCAAACAATTTTTTCCAGCATATTCCAGCGTAGACCGGGGAAGAAAACCGGCCGTTTTTGTCGCACACGTCACAAAGGTTTGTCTAGCTTCGCTCCGAAAGAATGCCACGAAAGAAGCATGTCTCACACCCATTTGGAAGCCTTAAAGGCTTCCAAGGAAACGCAACGGAAAGTCAGTGTCGGAAAGTCGGCCGGTTGGAACTTCCACCCACCCCGGTTGGACCACTTTCACCCCCAAGCAACCCACAATCAGAGACAGCAGACAAGCGCAGAAACCCCGACCAGTTCGAGAACAAAAAGAACAAAAGGACACTAATTACGTCGCAATTCAGCGTGAACTAGAGATCGGCTCCAAAAACACACAAACTGTGACTAGGGCAATGAAGGCTGCGGCACTTGCCGCGTTTTGCTCCTCTTTGTGGCTTGGCAGGAGCCTGCACTGTCTGCCCCCAGAACGAGGCAACAGGCTTCTTTGGCGCTACGGAGATCGCAGACTGCGACTGCCAGGATGGCTACTATCGTTTGGGGGACAACACAACAGTGCTTCGGCCGGGTTTTGGCATATTCAAATGTAATGCGCTCTATTTGCCAAGAGGTATTGCTGTAATTGTATTGATAGAAATAATCAGCGAAAGAGAAGGAATGCGGCTGGGGTTTTCAAATCGAGTCAAGGACTGGGTGCCAATGCATGCTCATTTTAGCTCATCCTGAAAAGAGAGAATGATGGACGCTTAAAGGTTGTAGGACGAATGAAATGATGCTAATGTTTGCAAGGGTTGCATAGTCTATCCTCTATTCAAGGATTGTTGCTAACACTTTGCTCACTTGTTTTTCCTGTTGCCAGGGGAAGAATTGTGCGCTTCATTCTCTGAGACAGGGTCCAGTACCCACAGGGTGCGTTTTGAGGTGCTTTAACTCCCCCAAAAGAGTCTCACTGTGAATGCTCGGCTATCATTTCAAAACTCGACTCCTCTCTCGTCTTCTCGACTACTCCGGAATTTGGTCACCAAGGACTGGCGACTTGAAAGCAGCCACGGAGTCTGTGGTGTTTGTCCTACAGGAGCCATTTGCCACTTGGCGGTGGATGTTTCACTCAAGACTCAAAACAAAAGAAGAATGGTGTTAGTAGTATTTGGACATAAGAAGGGTGGAATTGAGGTAGTAATTGACGTATAAGACGTTACAGGCAGCAATTCAGGCCTTGTTTGTCATGCTGTGCAAACAAAGAGTTGATAATTACGAGTCAGAACATGTTTCATATTGTTTTCTTATGATTGGCCACCTCTTGTTGGCCTAGTCACTAGTCAACACTCAGAATCAACAATGAGAGCAAGAATCCTGCAAACTCTGATGGTGAGATGCATTTCTTGCACTACCTCACAAACCCCTAAAGCTGCAAATTCCACTGGACAATTCCGCACCACCTATGCTGCCCAAGGCACGGTGAATACCGTGATGTCCCCTATCCCAGGATTTCTTCCATCCGAACATCAGTGCAAAAACTCAAAGAGGCTTGTGCTCGGAACCCACTCTGGAGTCTAGTGTGAAAAGAACATGGAAACTGTGCACATGAATTAAGCACCATGGGACATGTCCGGCAAAGGCCTTGACCAAGACCAATCATCAACGTTCACTGTCAGACACGAAGAATTCAGCTCCAACAATGACTCCCTTAGGCAGCACTTTGCCCTCTGATTTGTTCCCATTGGGTCGCTCTCACCAGGAGAAAACGTGATGCCCTTGATCCACGTCATATTTGCAAACATCGTGCAGCAAGTTTTAATTCGATATAAGAGCTGGTTCCAGCGTGAAGATTAGAGTTGTCGAAACCAAAGCACATGCCAGTTCTGCAAGCGAGGTACTCGTACACACATTGTCATGCACGCGCCATCTGCATCAAAAACTTTCGAAGGCACCAATCACTGTCCAACACCCAGCAGTTCGGGCTGGCAAGGAGTCGGCCAGTCTGGCCAACACGATGTTTCGTCGGCGCCCCATGGCCAAGTCAATCTCGCAACGACGGCGGTTGAGCTACTAGGAGCAAGGACGCTACTAGGAACAGCGGGCATCGCTACTAGGAGCAAAGAAGCTACTAGGGGCTCCTGGCCGTACTACTAGGAGCA
>CAXAMN010028027.1:3436010-3451669 GCA_963970005.1 Durusdinium trenchii
GCATCGCGACTAGGAGCAACGGCATTGCTACTAGGAGCAACGGGCATTGCTACTAGGAGCAACGGGCATCGCGACTAGGAGCAACGGGCATTGCTACTAGGAGCAACGGGCATCGCGACTAGGAGCAACTGGCATTGCTACCAGGAGCAACGGGCATCGCGACTAGGAGCAACGGCATTGCTACTAGGAGCAACGGGCATTGCTACTAGGAGCAACGGGCATCGCGACTAGGAGCAACGGGCATTGCTACTAGGAGCAACGGGCATCGCGACTAGGAGCAACGGCATTGCTACTAGGAGCAAGAAGCTATTAGGGGCTCCTGGCATGGCTACGAACGAAGCAAGCCTTGTGGCTCAGGCGATCTCAGGTGTTGGTGGTGCCGCAGGGGGAGATTGTGTTTGTTCGTCATCACTGAAATTCTTCTCCTTCCCGGCTGGTCAGCCGGGTGGATGGCAGCATTGTTTGCAATCCCACAGTATCAACTGGTGCAGGACTCGGAGTCCTGCTCTGCTGTTTAAAGCGGTGCAGGATTCTTTTGAATCTGCAGGAGTCACCTTCTAAAGACAGGTTTTCCTCACCGGATCCTCATTGGTATTCCGAGTCAAGACTTGTTCTTCTAGTGACTCTATGGGTCTCTTCCGAATGGCTTTGCAGAGAAAAAAGAAGGTCCAAATGTCTATAGTCTATAGTTTATTTTGCGTTGCAAATATGACTTGGTGCCACGACCCAACGTTATTGAGGATCTTGGAATCAACTATACTCTCGCTGTACATACTTGCTTCCTATCAGTAAAGAGTCACCACCTACGTGAGAACAGTGCCCCAAACAGTGTGTCACACCAAGGATTCTTATGGTAAGTGTAAAAATGTGTAAAGGATTTGGTTCATATTGGTTCATCCCAGGGTCCTTAGGGTCCTTGTTCGTGCCACTGTGTTCCATGCAATTTGGGGTGTCAAAGAAGGTCGGTGTTGGTGTCGGTGAGCTTGGAGTTTACACCAGTCATGGCAGGAGCAATGGATTCCTCAGCGCTAAGCCGCTAAGCGCCGTGAAGCGTGTGAATCGTGAACATTTGAGAAAGCCGTCAATCTTGACAGTTGGGAAAGATTCGCAAGAAAGCTTCGCTTATTCGTGGAAGGTGCAGCACTTTGTGGGCCTTGCAATTCAGATTTCGTGACAGGCATGTCAAAGTGCAGATCTTGTGGCAAGTGCAGCACTTACCTGAGCCACCTGCACACCATCGCAAACACCGGTATCTCCATTACGGCCTCCCCACACTGTTTGAGGTGTCTTGCCGGGATGTTCACAAGTATCTTTTGGAGCCCTTGTTGGAGGATAAATTAGCTTGTTTTGACCGGCAGCCAGATCTCTGAGGCGAAGGTGGTCCCACTTTGCCCTACTCGGCCGCAGGCTACTGGACTCCGGACAGGTGCGCCACTGCAAACGAGACAGGTTCTTATTAAAAACCCCTCCTGAGTTGCATCCTATTCAGCATCCCTATGGACCAACCCTCAAAAAGCAGGTCGCCAAAGCAAAGGAGTACCCCAGTCCGCCCAGCTGAGGGAAGTACAGTCCACAAGTTCCTGAGCAGGGCAGGGCTCAGAAGAAGTTTGTGAAGATTCGTTGCGTGAATTGCAATCAACATCTAGACCTCCCGGGTCATAGACTCACTTTCTTCATGGCGAAATGCTCAGGTTGAGGTTTTGGCCGTGCTTTCCGACCACCGCTTGTCTGGAAGGCGCAGTGTCGTACAGCGTTGCCGGTGGTCCAGAGACACGAAAGCATTCGACCTCATTTGTTAGGGTATTGCTAGCAGAAAAGGCAGTTCGTAGGAGAATGGTATTTTGTTTTTGGACATGCCCGGTCAAGCTCGACCGCCTGACTGGCAGCCGGCTTTTCATTTGCATGTGTTTTCTGCCCGTCTATTCAGTGTTTAAACGATCGCCCCTAAATCCTCAGCTTCAAGCTAGACAGGCGCTGTGCCGGACATCTACGCGGTAAAATGTCTTCTCTCCGTTTGCGACCTGCCAGGTAGTGACGAAGGCGAAGTCGGGATCCGTTTCGCTGCGTGGAAGCCCCGAGCGTGGCCGGAAGAAACGACATATTCATATCATATATTATAAAGAAATGACATATGTATGTTTCATATGTTTCATATTCCACTCAGAATCTGGGAACGTCTTTTGTAACGAGTAACGAAATTTTGAACAAAGCTCCACAGCTAAGACACTGATGTCGAAACAAACGGAAAGGATGAGTTCAACGAACCTCCAGGGATTGACACTGTGTGTTCTTGTGGAGCGATCCTCCTCGATTCCTCCTTTGTCACGATCAAGAAGCAAAGAGGATTTCCAAGGAGCGATGCAGCGACCCTTTTCCTGAAACAAATGCACGGAACATGAGTTGTTTTCCGTTAATTTAAAAGACTCCAATGGAATCTTGTTCTGAGATGTAAAGGAAAGATATTCAGCATCTAGTTATGGATTCGGCCAAAAATGATGGAAACCCCCAAGTGCTAGGCGTGAGATCAGATGGAATCTCACTGGACCGGTTCTCTACCACAGTAAGTCCATGCAATCCACCACTTTGATCCTCGCTTCAGGCCCAAACTTGTGTCAAGAGGGTCGAGAACCAACCAGCGTGCGTTGTGGACAGTGTGCCTATGGAAGCTATGCGCATAATAGTTTCCTGGTTTGCATCTCATCGGGAACCGGGCCAGACTCAGAGATGTTGTCATTTTTGGAACTCCATGCCATGCAACCAGTATGGACAACAAAAAACAATGAAACATATAGAAGCTGTCTTGAAGAGACTCCTTTGGCCACACCCATATTGTAAAACTGATTGCGTCAGAAAGACAAGATGGGACTTTCAAGATTTGGATTCACCATCTCACAGACGATGTTTGATAGGCAGTTTGCAGGTACTTCTTTCTTTCATTGCTGCCGGTCGTGTGGTGTCTTGCCTTTGACACTGGTGCAAATGTTCATCTAAAGTACGTTTAAAATATGCGCGCGCCAGTGAGCCAAAGCTCACTGTGACGTTGCAAGTGTTCCTGAGGTTGGCAGGTCGTGTTTCACAGCAGATGCATTACCACACAAGCCGATGGCAAAGCCCTGCCTTAAAAGAAGCGTTCCTCTTCAACTGCTACGCACTGAAGACATTCTTTTCTCTTTTTTGTGAACTTGACATGGTGCACCTGGTGTGCGACCCTTCATTGTCTCCCATCCAATCTTTCAGAGCGCCCGGCATGTCCGACACCGAGTACCCGTGTCGGCGATGCAGAATGGATAAAAGGCGAAACTTCATGTCACCCCGGGCACCTATCTACAGCATCTACTGTACAGCTACGGATGGCACAGAGTCATTCTTTGTCGTTAGGTCCCTCACACCACTCATCTCGCTTGCATAAGTGCTTCAGCAAGGAGCTTGGGGAATGCTCAGTGGAACGGCAACTTGACACCCACCAGACAACGGCCCTCATCGAATGGCCAGCTTTCGGATCCCAAAAAATCTTCGTAACGCCCGACAGTCTGTTGTCCGACAGTCCACAGTCTCATTCACCACCGTACCAAGTGTGTCCAACGCGTGACCTTGTGAGTGCGACCTGCCTTGATGGTCGTAAGGGGAATGCCACAGTGCTTTGCGCCAGAACCGAAACACAAATTAAAGGCCAAGCGAGGTAAGCGGTAACCTCCTACAAGCCAAAGGAATCGCTGCCAACAAGGAAACAACTGGGATGTCAATCACAAAGTACACCAAAACCGCTGCAATGTTCAGATATTCAACGAAGAAGTGCAAACAAGTTCCAGAGCCTGGATGACGGGATGCCATTGGGGGATCTTGCGATACCCCCGCCATCCGGGAAGTGAGTGGTTGCCGCGACGTTCTGCACCCCGCTGCGAGGGAGGCCTGAGCACCTCATCCTTATCATCCACTGGATTTACCGGCGCGTTCAGACCCTTCCACCGCTATCTCCACAGTTGGGTCAGAATCCCAGCCCCTCCGAACTCGTTGCAACCGGCCGACTACTGTCATTTTTCAGGTGAATGTCATATTTGTAGCACTGCCGACGACTTGATCGCCTGGCTGGGCATGTTCCTTTTCCCGATCCTGATCGTTTGTGCTGCTTGGAAGAGAACGCGCGGGAATTAAACTTGATAACCTCCCAGGCCAACTTGAGACATACGTACCTTCACCAGCTGTTGCGAGGTTCCGTTTGTACAGTGCAAACGTTGTGGTCAAATCTCTTTTAAGCTTTGTATGTTTAGAGGTGTTTGGAGGTGTTCTTCCCAAACGACAGGTCCCGTTCCACATTTTGTGGTTTGGCCTTGATTGGTGCAAAAAGGCCAGTTCATCAACTGCATGTCACATGAGGAACCGTCACCGGTTTTGGCCTGGTGGAGGCAACAGGCTCTAACTCAAACCTTCTGGGTGGTCCTCACTTAGAGAGCAATTCACATGTTTAAAAATGAAGATGATTGAATCAAATGAACGAACGAAAGAAAGGCCGTTTTGAAACAGGAGATTCCTGTTTTTCATATTATTTGTCTATTGTTTTTCTCGTCTTTTGGTATTTGTATGTTTTTGTTTGGCTTTCGATATTCCTCAGACCTAGACCGCTTGGATCCCTGCATCGTAGATCCAGTTCGTGAGAACTTGGCATTGCGGGTGTTGCAGGAAATAGTGCCCGGATCATCAGATGCAGAGATGTTCCTGTAACATCAGGGAAGGTTGAAGCAGAAGATCCAAAGCCATCGTCAAAACCTGTGGTCGCATGTATCCCATAGGTTCCAAATGTTTGAGAATAAGGGATTCAGACATGAACACATCTCGCAACAATGAGGTCTTCATTCCGCTGATTATCCGCCACATCCGATGCTTGGCACTACCGCCAACAATTGGTGCAACAGGAGAGTACAATCAGCGAGTAGATCACCAGATAGCCCATGTTTGAAGAGTCCCGTTGATAGAGTCCCTCTTGTTTAGATGAGGTATGGTAACATCAGCAAGGAAAGAACCATCCATACCAATCATCTAATTTACAGAGGAAAAGAGAGCATGGCAGGTTGTACTTCCTGCCGACGGCAAAACGACCGCGCTGAGGAAGCAGCGATATGTCCCGAACAAAGAAGTCCAAACGATACTCGGCAGGATGCAAGCTTGCTCAAAACAAGCCTTTATCGGCAAAGCAAACAGTAAAACTGATATTGACCCCAAACATGGAGCCATGGCAAACAAATACACTCTTGAGATACCGTGTTGGCTTTCTAGGAATCACGTGCAACTCCAGACCTCTGACAAATCCATCACAATTGTTCGCAAACATAACGAGCGAGTTCCAAGCGTCGGCCGTGAAAGCTCCTTTATGAAAGATGACATGCAAAAGACAAGGGTGGTAAAAAGTTTCAACAAAGAAGCAGAAAGAAGATGGAACCCACGAACCCGAATGCACACATGCGTTCGAGTGACACTTGTAGGAGACTGTTGTAGAAGACTCTTGTGGGACACTCTGGTGCCACACTCTTGACACTCTTGTGGGACACTCTGGTGGGTCGCCAAGAAGCATATGACTCAAGATGCACATATGCCGATGAACCGCTGCAAAGGCTGGACACATTGTTCTAATAACAATCAGGGACCATAAGGGAAAAAAAGCTTTAGCACGCAAGCAGGTACGTGATCCCAGCGTCCCAGGATCATATCAGCGGTGAAGTTGGACAACCAACTGCGTCCATTGGGTTGTCCCCCTGCATCAAAAACTAACCGAAAGGTTCCCTGTGACTCCAAGGGTTTCACACGCACACTCGTCTTGTCTCGCCTTCTTCTCATGTCTTCGTCTGTTTGTCTTTGTGCGCGCACACATGTCCACTCGTCTTGCTCCCCAAGTGGGGGGCGTGTGTGTGTGTGACACCCTTGGAGTCAAAGGGGGCCTTTCAGTTTTTTCAGCAGGGGGGCTGGTTGCTCACGCAAGTACCAGCCCAACGAAGAGGCTTGTATTGAACGCTGATGTCGATGTTGTCGCTCACCGACGTACCTGCGTTCCTTTGAATTGTTGACCTAGCTGTGGCTCCACTCCCCTGTAAAGTGCTGATGGGTTCTGCAGACAAGTGCTCGCCGCTCGCTCGCCTTCACGGACTTGGAACTTTTCTTTAATGACGTGGAACTTTCATGTGGTGACTTGGAGTTTTCAGAGATAGCGCGGCCTTACATACTACCTGTTTTACCCAGGCAATTTTTTCACTTAGGCTTCTTCAGGGCTTGGGGCGATCAGCTCAGCACAAAGGACCGTTGGACATGTATCTGGTTGTTGCTTTCCTTGAAGGAACCTGCACCCTTGGTCTGGTTATTGGGCATGATGAAACAAAGCTCCATCCATCTCACAAAGCAGAACAAAACAAAAAGGGACTTGGCAGAAGTACGTCTGTAGACATTGAAGCGGTCCCGCAACAAACGAGGGCCCCCATAAATGAGTTCACTGATCCTGCTGGAAGAATGCAAGAATTGTGATCCATACCTGACATACATTTCCAACCACTACTACTAGCCATGTGCCGACCCAATCACGCAAAGGAATATAGTGTGACAGACTTGGCCATGTTCTTGGGGAAGCGGTTGACAGGCCCTGCACGGTGCGGTGCGTTTAATCTACACTGAACTGTATGACATGTAGAGATGGAAGACATGGATCCATGTGTATCGAGTAGTTTGTTCACTCTTTGTTTCAGATGTTCGAAGCACTGGAAAAGACCGAGGATTTGCGCTCCAAACGGACACAACTGCCAAAAACTTAAAATTATTTGCTATTTGGCACTCTCACTGCTCACTTGTTGTGTTAAGTTCTTGCCAGCCGCCAAGCCACCTACTGTTACCAGGGAACCCAGAAGCTCTCCCTTCTCTTGGGAGCCAGAATCGCTTGGTTTTGGCTTTGCCGAGGTATCATGGCCCACAAAAGGAAGAGCAAGTTCGGTCCGGATCCTCATCTCTCGGCCACAAAGAAGAACAGAGGTCAATCGAAGCGGGCCCAACGGAGGCCTAACAAACAAAAAAGAATCACAGTTTTGGTCCAGAGTTTTTGACCTGTGATTGGAGGTCCACTGTCAGAGCCCTTCCATCCCCCACCCATCGACAGAGTTTGGACTCCAAGTAGTTTCGGATCCCCACAGCGTGTCCTGCGGATCGGGTGGTTTTGGATCGAACCAATTTGCGGCGTGAACAAATGCGGCGAGGGTCTCCAGGTCAGCCCGGTAAGGATTTTAAGTCAATTTCCCATTCCGAGTCAGAAGTTCAGACGGACTTCGTGCTTGCCCAAACTGAAACTCCTCACTGTTTTCATGGTTGTAGTTGTGGCTGACTTAGTTGTGTTGCTGAGACCTTGAGGGTTAAGTCACCTTCAAACAGTCCAAAAGGTTTACTGTAAGCTGGGGAATAGACCAACATTCACTTCGTTATATTTGCAGTATTTAATCAGTATTTCTTGCAGTGCCGCCCCACACCATCGGCCGATGGTCAACCTGCCTACCGAGGTGGTTTGGGTGATGTGGACCACGGGGAGTTCCGCATGTTGCTCATCATGTGGACCTCCTTGCAGATGTTCCTGGGCATCTCAAGAAGGTTGTGGCATTTTGATCCAGGATTGAATTTTCATGCTTGTGTTTGCTTGAGTTTTTTGATCCCTTTTTCGCCATGAACACCCAAAGGCTGTGGATCGTCTCGTTGATGCCATTGCAGTTCACCAGTGCCTCGGCAGTGACTAGAGGCCTTACTGGTCGGCAAACCCAGTACCCGCTGAAACCGGAATTGTGTGAAGTCTCGTCTTACCTACCCGCGGGTGGCGGGTGCTTGGGTTTTCCCGTTTGATCTGTCTGAGGTTTTGCCGAGTCGTGGCTTTGGGGTCTCGGCTGCTGGGCCAACAGATGGAAGAAAAGAAAAAGAGTCCAAGTAGCTTCTTGTTACTAGTAGTAATGGCCTCCAACCTCATAGCGATGGCCTCCAACCTAGTAGCGATGGCCTCCAGCCTAGTAGCGTCTTTGTGACTAGTAAAGAAATGCCTAACATTTGCACCATGTAATTTGCACAGCCACCACTTGGAACCCGGATATCTCTCTGCAAACATCGATGTTGTTCAGCCGTTCAGCCCAAAGTAATCCAATGCGCTTCTCAACCATTCCTGAATCAGGGGCAATGCCAAAGCCTTTGAGGAATGTTGGTGGTCTCAGTTGGAGAGGTTTGTGAGTGTTGCATGCAGCCGGCAAGGCTCCTGTAATCAAGACCCTACCCTCCACACCATGCAATTGGACAATGGCCCCAAAATGAATGGGTCGCTGTCAGTTTCGTTGAAGACGGGAGCATACCTGGACGAACTGGACTCAGGGATGAGTGTCTTCGACTTCTCCATCTTCAGGCCTCAGTGTGCTTTCCGGCCACTTGGAGCCATCGCGTTCGACAGGCGACCGTTCGCCACGAAGGAATAAAGGGCGGAAAAAAGAAAAGGGCGTCACGCCGCCACGCACGCACACTTTCCACAGCGACCTGGCCAAGCAGGGTGGACGTCCTTTAGCCATCCCGTGTGCCGTGCAGCAAAGCCGCTTCATTACAGGAGCCAGTCGCTTCACTTGTTGCTGCGCCGTTTGCTGCCAGTGTGCTGCTGTGTGTTTTGCTCCTGCTGACACTGCCACTGCGCTCACAAAATCTGAACTTAGGTGCAGCTAAGTCGCTTCGCAAACCACAACCAGCTAAGCACTTCCAAAGACCACTTTGACAAAACGTGCAACCGCCCCGATTTCCGCCTCGATATTGCCCGCCGAAACCGCCTCCAATCTGCACAGGCGAAAAGAATGCACTGCACTTGCGAAAAGTGCCTTCCAAGTCCAACAAAGCGAGCACAACGAGCATAACTTTCGAGGAGCGCGCGTTTTCGGAGCGATTGGAAACCACTCTTCATCTCCAAAAGAACCCCTTCAGCGTCACCACTGTTTGAGAAAAGAAAGGCCAAGAGAGAGAGAGAGAGAGAATGAGAATAAAACACACATCCCAATTTAGCGGATACAAATTGGTTTATATATAAATATATAGAAAAAGATAAAGGTAGGTTTCTCCCAAACAGCACCACTGGTTGCCAGGAGTCCTTGTGGCGAATTCCTCCGTCGATGCAAAAATGTCCTACCTCTACTTCTTACTCGAAAGCACCCGGTCGAGGAAATGCATTGCATCAAAATCATGTTCCAAACTCCGGTTTTCCCCACGGCAGCGTCCTGCACATTCCTGCGTTTTTCTTCCTCATTCTCTCCTTCCTTTCAGGGCGTTCTCCTACTTCGTGAAGTGGCTCACGCAATGGGGGCTGTTCTTCATCATGAGCGCCAGCAGCCTCAGGGGAGGGCTCCCCAAGTGAGTTCGGGAGGAAACGGATCCAGAGAACTTCTCCACCTCAATCATCCAAGCAATTATATAATGTTGGATGGTTGTTCTTAATTGTAAGCCCATCCAATCAGCACCCTTTGATACACTTTGGGGCACTTGAAGTTGCAAATGTTTTTTGTTTCGCTGCCTTTCACGTCCGAATCTTCGCTTTTGACCCACAATGCCACGACTTGCTCGGGTCTAAGAAACGACGGGAGAGTTGGGGGCCCCAACAGCTGACAGAACAAGAAGGAGCAACGTTCAGATCTGATCTTTGCATTTTTTCCTGTTCGTTTCTTTAGGAAGACCTGGCTTCCGACCTTTGTTTTTTCCTTTTACTTGCACATGCAATTTAAACAGTTGATTGGGTAATGCGTTTCGCGGGAGCAATTTCCTGCATTTGCCGCCCTGCCTCAGTCATATGTTTGACACTGTTTGACCAAGTGGCTCGTGCTCAGGGGATTTTAGCTGCAGTGATGTTCATCTACTGTGCAAGACATCTGAGCCTGGAACGCAAACAGTACCCGTTGGTGTGGCCAGAAATGACAGCAGAACCATCACAGAAGTTTGCTGAAGACTAGAGAGTAGAGTCTATGTAGGGTAGCAAGCACAGTTGCAGAACTAGATCGGCAGACCGAGAATCACCTTTCATGTAGGCTGCTTGTCGGTTAAGCTAAGAGGTGGAGCATGAGGGCATTTTAACTAAACAATATCCTATGGCAAACCCCCGAATGACTACAATTGGTTCCAAAAAGAGATGGGTCCGCCCAAGATGAAATACCGAATTTGTTCTTTGCATGCATAACATCATTTGCTCATATGCATGCAAACCTACTTCAAGTTCAGTAACTAGCAATGATAAGAGCCAAGAAATAACCTCCTGCTAGGCATTTCTCCGTTCGGTCAATGTGGTTCAGTGGATTTGCCGAATCGCAGGAATCGACATCACGATCCCTCCTACATCAGCATGAGACAAGGCTTCCTTTGTACCATGTCGGCCACGTTGATGTGCCTTGGCTGCGGTTTAACGACACGGGACAACACCTGACGACACGGGCTCCCAGGGAAACACACAGCAGTTTGCAGCCTATCTAGTCTCTCAACACTGTTTTTGTAAGGGGGACTTGTTGACAACCAGTGTGTAGAAAATTGTCACGAATATGAAGCGGTTTTCTGGTCACAGGTGCAGCCTTTGGCCCAGAGCCGGGAATGGACCGCTAAAGCAGCATGGTCCATGATCCGCCTACGGTGGTGCAGGTTTTGTGCGGTACAAAGCCATGTGGCTGCGGGTCATCCAGTCGTTTCGAACGGAAGTCGTTCTCGGCTTTTTGGTTTTAAGTTGTAAAAGATTGCCTCCTTCCGAAAAATAGACTTCTCCATCTCGGGTTGCATCCTTCCGCATCGCTTTTTGTTGGTAGTTCTTTTTCGCAAGCAGGACACTGGCCGTTGCCCCGGCCCTACTGCATTAACAGAAAGGAGTGCCGTCACTGTCATCAGTTTCCCACATGCTGCTTATGAAGTTCACAGGTATTGACATAGGGTCACTCCAAAATATACGCTAAAAAGTGCAAGCTGAGTTAGGCGCTGACCACGCCGCCACGGTCATCTCGTGTTTGGACGAAGTCAAGCTACCCCTCAAAACACGTTTTGTCAAAATGACGTGAAAGCACTTGATCCCGTGGCACAGTTCGATTTGTATGGCAGGCTTCTCTTGCTAGTGCACCTGCGAGACGACCTGGTCTTCCTGCAATGTGTGGACTGTGAAGATGGCAAGCAGTGTGACTTGGCAGCGACGTCATGGAAGTTGATGTGGCGAAGACAAGGTATTGACCAGAATTGACCGGTGGAGAATATGAGAACTTGTGGTAGCTGGTGGTTTGTGACCTTGTTCTGCGCAATTGGTTCTGGGTTTTGAGCCAACTGGACAAGGAAGTCTCACTGAGAGCAGGCATGTCTTTTCACATTGAGCCAAGCCAAGCAGACTTCAAGAAGCTACATTTGGGAAGTCGTCGGAAGTGGTGTAACTTTGGGCGTCATGTCTCAGAGCATCCCAGGGACAAATTGCGTGAAGCACTGAGGAAACCGCGGAGAGTTAAGGGGGGGTTCCGGCGTGTTTGGGGTGCCGACAAAGGGTGACGAGGAATCCACGGATTCTCAGACCGAGTAATCCGCTTGAAAACTGCCGGAGGTTTGGCTGAGCAGCCCGTGATCTATTGTTGGGACTTCACAGACTGGGCTGCTTGGGTAGCATCGACATTGAAGAACTGAGTACAGACAGTATCAACCAGAAAGGTGCACGGTGTAAAATGCCTTTAAAATACTCATTGCTGCAAAGATGTACAAAATATGGTGGTAGCTGGTCCTTGGGTTATCGGATGACATATTTGTGACGATTTGCCCAACACTGCTAGTTTTATTGCAGAAAGTAAAGCTGGAAAGGTCCACCTAAATCTGAAGCAAAGAATCACACGATCGGCACAGACGGGACAGATGATATGGCAACCACAGAAGATTTGGTTGCCATCAATCAACACTTTGCTCAGACACGTTCCTTTTTTGCCTCTTAAGATATTGGTGTACCTTCAGCTTGGACTTGGGGGACAGACCCTTGAAATGGAGACTCTCACCGGCACACAGAAGTCTACATACTGGATCATACGGATCCTTGAGCTGATTGAATATGGGGCGCTCAATCAAAACCAGACAGGAGAGGACAATCTACTTGAGATTGACCGATCGACGCATGCTTGCCCAGGATAACTTGTTTGGTCAATGATTTGTTCCGAAAACATCCAAAATACCAGACCGAGTACCAAGAATGTCCCAATATTGAAAGGATGTCTAAATGGGTCCTTTGATTGCTCCCAAACCACCTCTTTCATGGGCCTGGGTGTAATAGCTGTGGTCCCAAAAAGATCAGTAATATGTGGCCCTGACCTGACAAGGCAGATTGGGAGCGTATGATCAACACCAGAGTTTTGAATTTTTGTTGTGTCTTGACATTGAAATGTCTAAAGGTGAAGTATCGGACCAGTTTTCATCAGCTCAAACATTCGACCAGTATGGTGACACCCACATCGCTCAGGAATGGACAGCTACTTGTCTGCTTTGTGGTTTGGGGCTGTAGAAGGGATCACAGATCATGGTCGAACACATAGGGATGTTTGTAATATGTTGGATTGGGATTGCAAGAAACTCCTTGGCTGGGCGTTTTGTGTCTATACTTTTGTTGTTAATGTGTGATCGACGATGGGTGCAAGATGTCCAAACCCCAGACATACGACATACCTCCAAGCTTAGGTGTGCATGTTTGGGGTGGCTAGGCGGCTAGAACATCATGGCATTTTCTATGTTCATTTGGATGGGCTGTTGGATTCCCTCGATTCTCATCCTCTTCGGTCACGACAGGCTGAAGGGGCCTGGAACACTGGGAGTAACGAGTGGTTTTTGGCCAATCCGAGTGTCCCAGGTGTCACCGGCTCCACCACACTGGAAAGTGTTTCTGTATGTTGGTGTTTGTGTGTGTGTTTGAAGTATTCTGATGGCATTTCCAGATACTGTATCCCGGATGAGCCATCAAACTGGTGGCGCTGGAGAGCTTGTCCCCGCTTCTCATGTCCCGAGAGTACACCTATAGACCCTATAGACTATAGACCAAGTAAGAACTATGACCTGGAGAAGCTGGTTCCTTGACCCCAAAATTGGTGAAAACATCAAACAGTTCGTTTAAAATAAAAAAGAACTGTTCCATCGCCCCTATCGCCCTGCCCAGACCATGGCAATCTTGTCCTCTTTGGATCTGCTCGTGGTTATCTTGGCATCTCTGCCCATCGTGGCCCTCAGCATTTACAAAAGCTGGAAGTGGCAACATGGGTGGCTCGGGCTGACCTCGCGACCCGGAACCGGTGGGGCACTGGTGGAAATCGGTGATTGCGATCCTTCTCAAAGATTGGAGGAATGAGGATGAGTTGAATAAGGAAGTGATGTCATGGGTAGTGGGGAAATTGTTTAATGCTGTGAGGAAAAGGCAATGAACGTTTGGCGATCTATGGCTTCAAGCTTACCCCGGATGTTCCAGGGAATGTGGGTGTAGATGCACGGATGAACCAACAAGATTTGGGCAGTGTGAAGAGTGACATCCCAAGATGTTACAATGCTATATTGCTGTAGCATTCAGTTTGTTTCCATTCTCGGAGTCCTTACTTGGCACATGCCAGCCTTCCTTCATCCAGAATCATAACGGTCCATTTCGTTTAATGCTTTTTGCAAACTTTTCTTGTATTTGTTGTTTTTGATTTTCCGTCGATCCAAGTCCAAGTGAGTCGCAGGGATGAGATCGGGTTGTCCAAAGACTTCTTGGCTCCTTGGTATGTCTTCTTTGCAGCACCTCGGCTACTTGTATTTTCCCGGGAAGGGTGGGTATTTATGGGTCAAAGCTGAAGACTCCAAATGCGGATTTGGAATTTGGGGGTGTGAACTGGGTGGGTAGTGCATGTGGGCTTGGGTTCGGCCTAACCTGAAAGGAAGCAAAAGACTTTGAGAGTCGCCAGCTCGAAAATAGCTGGTTTCAGCAAAAGGGGTTGGCCAATTCTTGACAGGACCTGTAGGACCTTTAGGACTGCTGGCAGGGCCCACCTGTGAGCCCAACTCCCCCCGTCCACCCTTTGTGTCCTCCGGATGAAGATTGAAGAGCGCTCATGGGGCTCCGCAGGGTCATTGTTGGAGTTTTCTCGGTTTCGTGTTTCTCCTTGATGCATTGTTTGCATGTTGATTCTTCTTTCTTTAGACCGTTAAACCTTTTTCCTATCTATCTAATCTAATGTAATCTGATCTGATCTAATCCAATCTAATCTATCTAATCTATCGGTCTATCTATTTGTTTGTCTGTCTGTCTATCTATCTATCTATCTCTCCCTCGCTTTTCTCGAGATCTCCAGGATCGCCTTGTCAAGATTTGTTTGGCAGATAGATAGTTCAAGTTGTATTGGTTGGGTACCTCTGGTGCCCTTTGTGTGAGACACATCCACTTTCATGTGCATGGTATGTATTATTCATGCTTTTGCTGGAAGTCCAGCTTGTCCGTGCTTAGGAAGATTGGGTGCGGAGGCACCAAGGGTACATCACGGAGGTCAGAGAGGCTGCTGCCCGTTCCGGCCCGTCCAAGCTGAAATGTGTTGTTGAAGTGGCCACAGAGCAGTGTTGACATGTTGATCATTATTTGGTGTGTTTAAGCTGAGGGAACCCTCAATGAGATTGCAGAAACATGAAGTATGGTGGTCTCCACGGTATCCGCATCAAATAAGACATCACAGCTGGCAATTCAATTTTGGAAACCGATTCTACAACATGTCGACAAATCCTCAACGCGAGGCAGTGCCAGAGTTTGAGCAAGCCTACAAAGATCTCCATGCCGAGGGCTTGCATCTGGACATGGGGCCGGGCCTGGGACAGGCTGGTCTGTGTGTGTGCTTTCAGGGTCCTTTAAGCCACTTTAGGAAGGGTTTTTAAGGCGCTGCACAAATTTGGACACCCCAAGCCCACAACGCCAGATACGATTCGATGAGGGCAGCCAGGTCAACTTCCCAATGTTACCAAGGAACGCAGCAAACATGAGTATCCGAGGGAGCCTATGAATTTCATTCAATCGATGGTGCAGATCCAATTCAGGTCGATACCATTGATCAAAAGTCCTGAATATTCCCAAGTAAGGATCGATTCCGTGTTCAATACATGTGCAACAGAGAATCACGTCCTCCTAATTCATGCCTCGATGTGCTCTCGAAAACTGCTCCGAACCAACCAGTAAATGTCCATGCAGGACGCTTGGAGTAAAGCCATTGATATCATTTTGGCCCAAGAAGCGGAGAAGGCGAGGTTGGCGAGGTTGGTGGAAACGTCTCAGTATTTTTGCGTTGTGTTTGTTCTTTGGACACTTCAACAATTTGGTTTGCTTCTTTTTCTCTACACCACCAGGTTCCAAAAGGAGAACCCTATCCCCTTAGTATCCCGCAAGACACTGCCACATGTCGAAATTCTTGGCTGATCCACACAGATGTTGTAAGACCAGGACGGTAAGAAGGAAAAACCATATTCCTCCTGAAGTAGTCCTTTTCTTTCCTTCCTTTCCTTTTCTTTCCTTCCTTTCCTTTCCTTTCCTTTCCTTTCCTCTCCTCTCCTCTCCTCTCCTCTCCTCTCCTCTCCTCTCCTCCCCTGCCCTTCCCTTCCCTTCCCTTCCCTTCCCTTCCCTTCCCTTCCCTTCCCTT
>CAXAMN010028027.1:3454101-3464233 GCA_963970005.1 Durusdinium trenchii
CAAACACCCAACCACAAACACGCAACCACCAACACAACCACAAACACACAACCACAAACACACAACCACAAACACACAACCACAAACACCACACCACAAACACACAACCACAACCACAACCACAATTGCAAGCACACAATGACAAAGACAACCGCAAACACACAACCACAAACACAATCACAAACACACAACCACAAACACACGACCACAAACACACAACCACAGCACACAACCCGAGGACCCACAAGCAAAATCGAGAACTCCAATACTCACGACCATGGCAACATGCTCCTCACTATGGCATCAAAACATATGATTGAAATGTCATGGTGGGGATGACTCGAAGTAAAGTAATTATCACACCACCGCTGATTCATCTTCTGTTGTGAACATCCTTTGCTCCATTTTTCTGAAGCAACCTATGTTTCTTCAAGCGAAACTGGGCGCTTGGCCCAGTTTGGTGTTAGATCTCCTGATGCAACCTTCGAGATTCATCTCGTGGTCGGAAATTGGACAAATTGGCTCTCACTGTAACTCAAGAGGCTTTGCAAAGAATCTCAGGCAAGCTGGTGTTGACTGGTAGAACTAACGACTGACCGCCAGGCAGAGGTGCTCTTGCGCAAGATCATACGACACTTGTGGCCTTGGCAGTCGCTGTCGGTTCTCCACGGGGACCTTGCCAGGGTGTATACTGAGTGTACCAGGTTCCACAACTTGGTGCGTTGTGTGCCCAAAGAGTTGGGCGCTTCTCACGAACTGAACCCATGGCTCCAGAGAAGTTGCAGATGTTTGCAAAGATTGGGATAGATTAGAGTGATTCTCATCTAAAGTTCTAGACACGCACTGTACCTTCTTCTCGTTAATCTGCAAAAACATCCACCCACCTTGGTCAACTTTGAGTCGATTGAAAAAGAAGCGGCCAGCCAGACTAGTGCAATTTGCCGATATAGAAAGAGATCATTTGGTTTCGATCTCTTGAATCTGGACCCACAAATCGGGACTTTGTGCGATTCTGCGTGGTGCAGTGATGCACTGAGGTATGCGCACCACCCTCGGTTCAGTGTCATCGACGAAGACGAGGGTCCTTGGGCCAAAGGATCGATAGATGAGGTGTATTTTAGGTCAGGGTATGAGGGATCTAGGGTATGTAGCGTTGGGTCAGGAAAAAGATGAAAGAGGGGTATCAAGGAAGCGGATGATGTTGGAAGCAATCTCCACTCTGACTCACCAACATGGAAGTGGAAACCCCTTCTTGCTTGCTCATGTCTTTCCAGGGGCAATTTCTACTTCCATGTTCAACAAAAATCAACGAGCCAACCTGTATCAACCCATGGCTTGTCCAAAAGTCTCACTTAGTCAACCCTGGGCGCCTTGATGCTTGATCAAATCTGAGCTGGATCGATGTTTGATTCCATGATGTGATGCAATGATTCAGCATGTGGCATTAGCCCAACCTGTTTTGTGAGTGTGATGTCTCGGTATGTTGTGCCGCTGTCATTTGATGGAGTTTGATGTCGCGACGTTGCGTCCACAGTAAGCGCTGTGATGTGAAGCGATGAAATGTGGTGAGATTTTGTGAGATGTCGTACAATGCTATGATGTCGTTGAGGTTCTCCAGCAGGCGCGTGTGAACGAATGCAAGGTATAAATACGGTCATGATGCAGCATTCAGCCATCCCACCATCTTTGGCCTCACCCAAGCTCTTTCCTTAGTCCTGCACTCGGTTTACTGATATGCTATTCTAATTTAGTTGTTTAATTCATGACTAACTAACTATTATGTAGCTGAACTTCAATGTTAATTTAACTTTATTGCTAATTCAATTCTACTTTGGTTCTGATTTCATGTTCATTCTATATAGAGTAGTTTTGAGCAGAATTCAAATTGTGCTGCATTGCATGTTTTAACATCTAATCCAGTCCAGTTCATGGTATTTTCGATTTGATTTTGTTGATTGTATTGTAATCTTATTTAATTCTATATATGAAAGATCCAACGTTAACAAATGATTGATACAAAAGCAAGACCAGAGGGTTGTCTCAGAATGAGCTTCCTCCAACCGCGGCAGCAGGAAAGAGAACACATATCGACTGAGCCGTGAAACTCGAGGCGAAGCTTACTTGAGCAAATAGGATTGGACGAGTCTGGTATCCAACTAAGAAGTTGGGGGTTGAGTCCAGTTTCCCGTTTACATTTTTGTTGGTAATGGCTTCATTTCAATCCAAATGCCCTCGTGGCATGAGTTGGTTGGGTGCCCACTTGACTCCATGCGCCAAACTGCGGCCGCGACTGCATGGGGACTGCAAATGACTGCAATGCTATTTGGGGTCCATGCTGGTGTAATGAAATGTTTTGTTGGAACAGACGTTGGTTCTAATTTAATTCCAATCTAGCTCAATACTGCTTGAGTTTCGTTCAAACTCAGTTTAACTCTAATGCAACGGCAGCTCAAACTTAATCTATCCTTAATTTGATACATTTTAACAGCGTATTCTGTATTCTGAAAGAAATGTAGTTTAAATACAAACTACGTTCGGTTCATTTGCACAGTTGACTCTAGTTTGAGTTCATTTATACAGTAGTTTATATAGTTCTGTTTGACTAGTTTATTTGGGGTGCAGCTTACCATAAGTGCAGTTCTCTTCAACCCAAATCTAAGTGCAGCCGAATTTAACTTCAAAATTTAATCCAGGTTACTTGTAGCTCGCTTTATCAAATCACATTTTATTTCTAAGAGTTATTTCAACTTTAATCAGTTCAATCTTCAGTTACATCAAATGTTGTTCTTGTGCTAGCTCAATTCTAGTTCGTTGGCTCTAACTTGGCTCTAACTCCGTTCTAATTTACTTTTCTAGTGTAACTTGATTCAACTTCCCTTCACTTCACAGTCACTTCCAATTAAGTTTCAATTTGACTCCAGCCTACTTAATGTTAACTCAGTTCTTACTGATCTCTAACCTGTTAAGTTTCAATATTGATTTTGCGCCAAGTTACTTCAATCCTAGTTTCTTTCCAATTTGGGGCGAAGTGATGTAATTCCAAAAAGACGTTCAGTTTTGACTCAGCTTGCTTCGGTTTCAGCCCTAACTTTTCCCAATTGTTTTTTCAGTTACTTTGGTTTCGAAAATACTTTAGGTTCCATTGTAAGTTTAAGGTAGTTCTGACTGATTTTGATTCCTTTTAGGTCAAACTTAGTTTAGATCGAATTCAGTTGAAATTAATTCCAGTCTTAGTCTGGTTCCAATGAACTGCTATGTTTCTGTTGTCTACATGCAACTTGGTCCTAAAAGGTTCTAATTTAGTGCAACTTCTATTCTACTTCAGTGTGTTGGGACCTGGTCTAAGTCTAAGTCAATCCAAACTAATACAATTTGACGTTTTAGATTGACTTGGTTATATCTTATCTTGTTTAATCTTCATTTAGCTCTAGTGCAATTTGTTTTGCCTAATTAATTTTGAAGCAACTGATAAAACTTTCCACTGCACATTTGGCCTCACCTACCATCCACCATTTGCAGTTTTTGTTTTGCCAAGTCGCAGGATCACGTTGTTGCTCTGTGATTTGTTGGGTTGTTCCCAGCCAGGAAGCGCGCACACCACCACCTGTTTGAAAGGACCAATGTTGCCATCAACGTTGCAGTGGCGCAGCGCAATAAGCTGAAAATGTTCCAAGTGCTTCTTGCCTGCCCAAAGTCTGAGTTTGGTTTGGGTTCCATTTCCATCCACGGTTTTTGGTTGGATTTGGTTGGCCCACAACAGTTTTATAGAAGAGCGTCTTAGAAACAATGTCGCACACGAGTGCCCTACGAGAGCGTCCTGCACGAGTGTCACACATATATTCAGATTGTCCGGCACTCGGGCTCCGGTGGGTTCAATCTGATTTAATTGTGTGTCTTCGAAGAGTTTGTGCTCCATTCCCTCACTGCAATGCTGCACTTTGCTGCAAGTGCCGCACACCGCCGGGACTGCTTGATAGGCTTTGCGAGGTGCAGCTGCTCAAAGTGTTATACAATATACCGCCGTGTGCAGTTTCATGACCTTCATTTGTATTTTTCGTCGCCAGTCCAACCGTTATAAACACAATTTGATCAAGAATACACACTGATAAAACCTTCACCACGAGCCACTTGTCCAACAAAGTTCACTCACCCAGATGTTTTTTGAAACATCAACAACCTTGCAATCGGCACACCCATGACAAGCCGAAAGTCTCTGAATGGTTGGGGCAGGCATGGGAGAAGGTTGAAAAGGAGCGTGGCAAGGTCCATGCATGATCAGCCAAGAAGCTACTAGTAACAAAGGGCATCGCTAGGAGCAAGGACGCTACTAGGGATTCCTGGCCTTACTACTAGGAGCAAGGACGCTACTAGGGGCTCCTGGCATCGCTAGGAGCAAGGATGCCACTAGGGGCTCCTGGCCTTAGGACGTTAGTAGGGGCTCTTGGCATCGCTACTAGGAGCAAGGACGCTACTAGGGGCTCCTGGCATCGCTACTAGGAGCAAGGACGCTACTAGGGCTTGTGGCATCGCTACTAGGAGCAAGGACGCTACTAGGGGCTCCTGGCCTTACTACTAGTAACAAGGACGCTACTAGGGGCTCCTGGCCCTACTAGGAGCAAGGACGCTACTAGGGGCTCCTGGCATCGCTACTAGGAGCAAGGACGCCACTAGGGCTCCTGGCCCTACTACTAGGAGCAAGGACGCTACTAAGGGCTCCTGGCCTTACTACTAGGAGCAAGGACGCTACTAGGGGCTCCTGGCCCTACTACTAGGAGCAAGCTCCTGGCCTTATTAATAGGAACAAGGACGCTACTAGTAACAAAGGGCATTCTCTCTTTCCTGTCGATATGGTGACATCAACCACTCGGATCCGCCCCTGCGCCCGTGCACCCAAGCGATAGGTGTGTTCTTAATTTGTCACAACTCGGGTTTTTCTCTTCCCCACTTCCTTTGACCATTCAGTTTTGATAGGTTACAGTTTTCAATCTCAAATATATGTCCAACCTTTGAATGTTGAAGGTGTCGTAGCTCAAACCGATCAAGCGCTTGAAATCAATCTTTTCACAATTAGAAAGAAGGCGTTTAAAAACATACAGATACCAAGCACCATCGGGCACCCACAATGGGGATTGTCTCCCGAGATCTTGCCCCATCGCCCATCGAGGCCCCACCTTTCAAATCATCCGAAACCTCGTGAGGCCCGGATGTGCCATGAAACCTCGTGCGGCGAGTTTTTTGGGAAGTAGATGAAGTAGGTGAGTACACAGATTGTTGCTGTGGGCGTGCTGAGACTTCATGATGTTTCTAGTGATGTTTCTAAATGTATTTGGGGTTTTGTCAGTGACTGTTCAGGACTAGTGGTAGAAGCTGAAGGATTATGTTTGGAAGATTGTGCGGCAAGCATCCTTGAGGGACGATCGCATCGGCAATGGTGCTCTAGCCGGTGCTATCCCACTCTGTCAGCCATCAAACTGAAGCAAGAGGAGCATACCAAGCTGTTGCCGCAACATGCCACCGAAGCCACCTGTGAACATCCAGCACGTGAGTGCTTGCTGAAGTCTCCGACACCTACACCTCTTGATCGCAAAATAAGCCAAGTCGTTCAGGTACTGTAGCTTTTACACCTGATCCGTTGCAAGGAATGCTCCTGAACCACTGGGAACGATACTCTTGGGTTCATGATGCTTTCTTGAGGTTGGCTGCAGATTGCAGCCTTATGTCTTTTCTTCAACAGTCTTAATACGATACTCTTGCGTGGCACCATGCAAAATATGATGTCAACACTGGTTTGCATTCAATTGCTAAATGGCAACACCACCTCACGTTTGGTCCATGTCAGTCATCTGGAACCACAGTTGTTCGCTGTTTTGCTTTGTGGGGTGACCCACCATGGGTGATCCACCGTGGGTCTTTGACCCATTCGGCTCATTCAGATCGCTCGCCACGCAGGTCTTCTGATCCGGTTCCTTGGGCAAAATGGATGCAGCAGACTGTGAGTCCATTTCCACCATGAACGGTTGAAGCTCAGTGAACATACCACGTTACTACCATTGATAGAGATCCCTCCAGCAAGATCTTTTTGTTCCAATCTCAGAATGTGGATCAACCAGAGTATTTTGACCCAACAGCAGGGTGTCCACCACTTCCTGTGGCGAACCTCTCCGCCAGTAAGGCGCCTGTGGATGAAGACCATGACCGGACTTTACACGTTTCGGATGTCCATCACATCACGCCACTTGGTGGAGACCCCAACAGACAGGCCAACAGACACGTGTTTTGCCGTGCTCGGCTTCGTTGGGGATGCTTCCAGAAGCGATCTGTCACAAATGTGTTGTCGGTCCAAACACACTGTTTGACCCTGCCAGGCTGTGACCACAGGGGTATGAATCGAATGATGTTGACCCAATTAGAGCGGTATGAACAGTAATTGACCTGGCGATCAGCAAACAAGCACAGTGGTTTGGCAGCGTTTGAGTGCCCGCCACCAGTTAGCACTATGTCGGACAGCGTTGATAGACTGGATCTGAGATAGACATGACGTACCGAAAAGGGACGACAAACAAATAATACGTGATGCCCCCAGTTGTGTGAGCGGCTTTGCTTTGAACAGACCGTAGCTGCAGCTGCAGCTTGACAGAGCTGAGGATTGCATTGTTCAATCTGCTGGACACTGCAAGGCGAGGCGATGTGAGATGCAACGGTGCGTCGGTACATGGCTTCTCCCACCCTGTGCGTGTTGAGGGGAGGAAGAGGCGCTCCATTCGCGGTGAGGAGAGAGTCGTGTATTGTCACTTCGTCCTGAAGAGCAGAGCTATTCTCTTCAGACTTCAGACCTCGGCCGCCTCGGCCTTTGTAATTCCAAGAAACCCTTGGCCGGAAGGGGATTTGTTGAAGAAATACATCAGATGGTCGCAAGCCCATTGGCGGTTCACATTTCAGTCTTACGCCCACTGACTCACCGACTCCTGCAATTCCTGTTTTTCCTCCGTTTTTGATTCAAGACACCATTTGCGTACGACGATTGAGGGAAAATACTACCGCAGTTGAATGGACATGCAACACAGCGCACACAGCGCTAGTTTTCTGCACTTCGCGCCGGATAATGTCCTCAACTAGTATGGCAACATGACCCATGGCGGAAGAAGAAGCCACAGATGTAAGTATGCAGGATTTGTTGTATTTGCTTCAGGCACACAGTGGCTGGTGCCCGAATAATCAAGCATCTTGGCAGCGAGTGGAAAGAGACGAGTGTCCTCGTGGAAGAAATGTTGAAACAATTGTTTCGTGGAGCGACTTTGCAGGGTTGAGGATCCAGGGTTAGCAGAGCTCGTCCAGCAAAACTAACACAAGATGAGGTTCAAACAACTTGTTCATGAGATCTCGGCCTCTGCCGTTCTGCGACCAATCAATCTACGGTTCAACAATCAAATTCACGAAAGGTAGCCTCAGGCTACCTGAGTTCTCCTTTTGCTTTAGCAAAAATGTGGTGTAACCAGGAATTGGAGATTTGCCTAGAGTTTGGTGCTGTAAGGAAGGATTCTTAATCGATGGCCCGTATCCAATGCGTGTACCGCATCACTCTGAGCACCGGGTCACAACGTGAGATTGGGGTGCCTCTGGGCGCCTGCTACCTTTCGTTCACCCCTTCCTCTCTCAAGTGTTCAATGAAACTCCAATCCAAGCGCTGCAGGGGATAGGTTTGGGGGATGCGTCAACGATCAAATTTTGATCGCCCATCATTTTGATCAAGCTGCAACAAGAAAATACAATATCTTTTCACCACAACTGGATATTTTTGACCTCGCAACCCACAGCCATTTGGTCCATCGAAGGTGCCAAGGTAGACTCCGATGGCTTGAGATCCGCGCAGCGGGAAGAATGCTTCTAGGTCCTAGTTCTTTTATGGTGCACTTTTCTACACTCAATGGCTGAAGTTTCAGTCAACAAACACTCCCACTCTTGGTTTTGGTGCTGCACCGGCAATTTTGTTTGATTAATTTTCGCAGATCTTCACGTGGTTTATCTACCCAAATAAATCTCCGGTGGGTTTGAAACATTGAAACTGCAGATCAGATTGCACAACGCCCAAGAGGTCGTTACGGGAGTCTCGTTTGAAGCGGGTCTAGGGGGTTGTGGTTTGTGTCATATACTTTGAAATCGGTATGTCAAGCCAAATTGGGCCCACAAAGCCCACAAATAGCAGCTCACAAAGCCCACAAATAGCAGCTGCATCTTTTGCGGCTGCTTCAGGGCAACGATGCAAGCCCGCAACCTCCTCTAACCCTGTACCCGCAGCAACCTCTGCAAAACTTAAGGAATCTTTAGGAATCCTCGATGCCCTGCCGAAACACCACACATGCCCCTCTCACTCAGACGATGGCTGGCTTATAGCTGGAGCTTTATGTTGCTGCTCTTCCGTGGCTTGTTTCGAAGCTGGCGCTGGCTGTGCTCGTGGGAGGAATTCAGCGGCAGATTTGGCGGGGGGGAGAACAGAAATACGCTTTTTGGAAGCCTCGAATGTTTCCACGATGTTTCCATGAAAATGAACTTGGATGTTGAGAATTTGTTGCGTCCTAGGAAGGGTTGACTAATGCCCTCACCAAACCTACAAGGCATCAAGGAAAGCTATTGTGATGTGGGAAGTCTTTTGACACAATACATCCAAGTGCAGAATCCCTATTGCCAATGCAACTCTAATGCATTTGGGGAGGAACCTCCAAACGGCACCCGGGAAAGACGAGCACTCCAGCAACATGTTGGGTAAACAGGTTTGCCCGGAAAACATGCAGGCTAGAAAAACATACGTGTACAGGATGTTGCCTTTGCCAATCAACTTATCGTTTTGGAGTTTATGACACAAGTTGATTTTCAAGACAGCACATCAGCGCATCATCCCGTAACGCATCATCATTCATCATCCATCATCCATCATCCATCATCATCTTCTTCAGCGAAATAGACCATCTCCATCCCGCCAGACCATGTTGGGTCGGAAAGGTGTCCTTTTCCAGGCAAGGTCTCGTTGACCCGTTGACCCGTTCGGCCAGGTTTTGCCATCTTGCTCTTTGCCATGCTGATGCGACGAGACTCGCTTTTCCGACCCGACGAAGCCCACCCACCGGTTTTTGGGACACCAGTGACGTAGTATGCAGTGAACGTGGTTAACGTGGTTTAGCTTGAGGCTGACTGACGACCTGTCCACCCGGTCTTCTGTCTTTTCTGCCTACAAATTCAGTCAACCAAGTTTCCCTGGGCAAGCTGGGCAAGCTTAAAGGTTTGCATGTTGTTTTTTCAAGTGTTTGCGCAGTCCTCTGACACCAGTCCCAATACTGCCACTTGGAAGATGGGCAAAGGAGTCGTTCAAAAGGGTGATTTAGAGATCACTCAGAGATCACTAAAGTTGTGAAAGAAGCACGCATCACCTTTCTCATCCTTTTTCACTTTGAGTTTGTCAAAACAATTCGACCCTCATGCCCCCGGGGGCATGACACTCATAACATCCCCGCCCTCAACCGCTTGCTTGTAGAGGAAATCACGTTTTGCAATTTGCTGAGAAAGTCGTGCAAAGCTAGAGCATACCTTGTTTTTGGTGTGGAGTTTGGAGCTTGTTTGACTCAGTCCTAGAAGATTTTTCAAAGTGGATGGTGTTAAACTCCAATCCAGCGAAGTGTCCATTGATCCCAAAGCGGGGATGCTGTTGATCAAGCAAATCTTGAAACACTGCCCTAGAGAGACCATTTCACCGTGAATTCAAGCATGTTTATTGTAGGGCTTCAGATTCTGACGATGTTCTGAGTGTTTTTTTGGACATTCAGGTGGCACTTGTTCAGACCCTTCCACTCACCTTAAGGAGATCAGAAGAGTCAGGTGCCTTTGCCCTACATGTTGACCAACCTGGCGTGGGGCCCTTAAAGCGGAGCTGAGCTGATTGTGCCAAACACGAAAAGATCCTTTGCAAAACTTCAGGTGCCTGGCAAATTGCTTTCGACAACCAGAATTTGAGGTTCTGCCCATAGATCCAACCCGCCAGAAACCAGCTCTGGGACTTGTAGAGCAGAGGCCAAAAGAAAGGTTCAAAGCCAGAATTTGAGGTTCTGTCCATAGATCCAACCCGCCAGAAACCAGCTCTGGG